>MJUU01011379.1:3817-88789 GCA_002080025.1 Modiolus philippinarum
TAGATATTGTAAGGTTCAAAATAGAATCGGCTTTCGGGTCAGCACCTAAGTACTGACTACTGGGCTGGTGAATACCCACGGGGACTAACAGTCCACTAGCAGAGGCATCGACCCAGTGGGGACAAATAACCAAATACCGAACTTACTGTGAATTTAGATTCTGCACATGCGCATTTGGACAACTTATGTATCTTCAGTGCGGATAAATTCAAAACGTTTGGAAGACCATAAAGTCAAAGATGTTTGAAAACTGATAGAGAACAAATAAACAATATGATCTAAATGTAGAGCCAAAATCAGCTAAGGACAGAGCTTTGCATGAGGAAGATACTCCTTAGTTTTCAACAAAATTTACAAATATTTCGATATTGTAAGGTTCAAAGAAGACAATTTTTCCTGAGTATTATTTTCCTATTGTACAATTTATGAAATTTGTACATATAGAATCTTACAATATATAAAATAAAATTAAGTGGTCAATGGGCATTGATGTTCAAACTTTTAAATAAAAGAAAAACATAATATTTGAAAGAGAATGATATATAAGGGTGTTTAAACTATGAGGCATAATTTTCATAAAGCTAGGGATCATTCCTGAAATAACAGAAACAAATCAATCTTATATGAATTTCATTAAATCATCTCATTTGCATATTATTGTTTTCCTTCAACATCACCACTACAATTACAGCGTTCCTTTTTTATTCCTTATATTTGAACATAAATTATTGTAATGAAGAAATTTGATTTTTTTTTCTTATGTGTAATAAACTCTAAATATATAGAAATGCAAAGTTTTTCAGATATCACAAAGTATGATATTATAGTTTCCAAAGAGATACTGCTTCGTAAAAAATAATGCATGCGTAATTCGAATTCGAAACATGAATGAAAATCGACTTGTAAATCACATATATTGATTGTGAAAAAGAGAGCTGTGCATTATTTTAGGGATGTCTTTCTGAAACATGACAGTAAAAAAATGGAATCATTGTTATGTTGACTGATCCAGGTATTGCATTTTTCTTTTTTAATGACATAGAAAAAGATGAAAGGATATGGAGTGAATGTACATGTGACAAAAACGCACACATGTTTTTTTTTTTTTTTTTTTTTTTTTTTTTTTTAATCTCACTCAATATTTTAATTGTATAATCATTGTAATGTCCCTATAATGTTAATTTTCGAAGGCCGATTGATTTGAAACCTTATCTAAATATCTAAATTTGTAAATTTTGTTGGAAACTAAGGAGAATCTCCCTCATGCACTGCTCTGGCCTTGGCTTATTTTGGCTTTACATTTAGATCATATTGTTCTTGATCAGTTTTTAAACATCTTTGAGTTTAGTGTCTTCAAAACATTTAGATTTTATCTGCACTGAAGAGACATAAGTTGTCGAAAAGCGCATATGCAGAAACTAAATTCACAGTAATTTCGGTATTAAGATATTCCTTTCACAAACATTCAGCATCACATAATTACTTTACCGTCCATATAGTCTTATTGTCCTTCATACAGTATGCTTGAATTGCGGTGTCAGAATTCGGATATATCATATAACTACCACTTTGATCAAACTGAACATCAGTACATTCTCTTGGTTCTGAAATGCAAGAGCCAAAAGGTCACAGCAGTGATATAATGTACTCAAATTATGCATTTAACTTGCACAGAATTAAAAATAACGTAAAGTGAAATAAAAAAAGTCAGTTACAGATTTTCAAAACATTTTCGTTAAAATGCAATATTATAACAATGTAAAAAATACAAGTTGTTTTTAATGATTGGGATCAAAGGTGAAATAAATTTCCTATTGGTACGGAGACTGTAAGTAACAATTTAATTCATTCTAAATGTTTTTAACAAGTATTAATCACTATTATGAATGGCAATGCAAATTGTTTTAATACATGTAATTGAACACATGCTGTGATGGTTAATTTCCCATGGTTTTTGGGTTGATATACTGGTACTTGTTGAAGTTAATTCTTGAAACTCTAAGGCATTCCCACTGAGAGTATACCTGTTGAAAGTCAATTAAATAATTGTATGACTGTCATGGACGCAAACTTTTCAGAGGAATCATGAAAAGAATTCGAGGGTATACGTTCAAAATTTGACTGCAATACCGACTGCGTGATCAATTCGATCAATATTGCTGAAAAAGATCAGCATACACTCCCGCTCATGCATTTGATTATTTTCACGTTTTGTTACTTCTGGTCATTTACGATGTACTATTTCCGATGACGTCATATCCAGCACTTACTGTGCAAACAGCGGCAGTAGAATACCGAAGGAACAAACGATTTGTAACTTCAAAAATCAAAGTCCAGAGACATTGGTAAAACGAGAACACAGAAAAACAAAGACAAAACAATGACATTCGACAGAAATAAAAACACAACATCTTAAACCATTTCAGACACAGTGTGAACTACCATAAAGCCAAGAGTGACATCACATGCCTGGGAAGGGACAGCACACTGTCAGTGAGTCAATCCATGATAAAGTTTAAATCGATATTGTCAAATCCAAGACGTGAATCTAGCTGAATGACATCGACACGTCATAACTTTCTAAGATGTTACGGTGACGGCTGTAAAATTTCTTGATGGATAAAGTAGTATGTGATGAACAAATCTTTTACTCAGCAGCTTTTGGGACATCGTTTTACCTCTCTTTAGAAATCACTGTACAAATTACATGTTCGACACTAACAAATCAACTATGAAATGAACACAACATACGCTGGAGAGATAGGTATGTTGCTGCTATATGAAAGGGAAAGTTTACAATATGGAAGATAAAATCATCACAATCGTCATATAGTATAGATTTCTAACATTTATCTTCGTCGATGTAAAACAAAAGAGTAGGTATGAAGCTGAAATAGATGTATCAGTAGTTTAATTTTATTTAAAGCTCATAAGATAGATCTTATGTAAATAATTCTTTAATTTTGGATTTTTAAGAGACAGTACATCGTCTTTGTAGCGGAAGCTGAAATTATAGAACAGCGCTACATGTTATTGGCTTCACAGTGAAAAAAACTTGGCTCATGCGAATATAGGAAGTTCAGCTAAAATTGCGCACAGTTTGTATCCATAGAAATCCCTATTGTCTGTTGGAAAACGCGGCCTCCAAATTCGACAAAAAATGTTGTCGATCAAAAATTATAATATCTTGATTACATCAGTCTCATGGTATTTATATTTGAATCAGTGTGGTTCTTAACAAAATACGTGTTTTTCTTTCCTTGTCACTACAAAGGTGTATATTGAAATATGTATATGTCTTCTCCCGATCTAGTGCAAAAACATTGATTATTAAATCAGCAATGTTGTTTCAGTTTATTGTGTGGTAGGGTTGTACATGTAAAGGGTTGATAAATAATTATGATTTGATGTTGAAACTTATCTCAGAAGCCCGAATCAGTGCCTATTTTGTTGCAAAATCGATCTACAATTAGCCTTTTTTGCGACTTGATAGGGAGTCTTTTTATTTTATATATAAACGGTTCAAAACCTGTAGTGTTTAACAGCTTCTACTGTATAAAAACCCGTTCTCTTTTAATCCATCCGGCTTTTGAATATATAGATTCCAATGAAATCTTCAAAATTGTGCGAATGGTATTTAAACCAAAATCAATATACTATATATTAGCATCAGACGATGATGATGACATGTTTATTAATATCACGATAAAAATTCAGATCACTAAGATATGGTTATACTAGATCCAAGTGCATTTGTTAATCCAAGAATTACAGCTGTATTACAAAAGAAATAATCCTAAAATATTTGACAATAACTGAAAGGCCTTGGTTACAGTTCAAATAAAAAATGCAATGCAATGGTTGTTTCTTGTGTTAATTGTCGAATCTGTTTTATTCGAATTCGAATTTTTTTATGCAATATCGGTATTTTTTGTATTTTGTTATGATATAAAGGGGATTTTGAATGTCTGTTATACTTTTGTCACAATGTCCTGATTTATTTTCTGTTTATTTTTCAGATATTTTCAAGCACTTCTGCCACAGAGTCACCAACGATAAAGTGAAAATTAAATTACAAACCATTCCAGTTGTATGCAATGAAATGTGTCATCTTAATTCTTATAAAAACACGGGAGCAGACAGCATGTGGATATTCTTCAGGGAATAAAAGGTGAAGATACAGGTTAAATTAGGAAAAAAAGTGTGTCTCACCTATCTCAAAAAATTAAAGGGTAAATTCGAATTAATACAGCACCATATAAATAACATAACAAGTAAAATATAATATAATAAGTTACATGCTTTTGTAGATATTGATGTAATGCTATATTAAAATCAAAAATGTAAACACTTAAAGATTTGATATAATTTTGATGTAGTCGATGTCAATTAGTTCAATGTACAATACACATTTAGAACGAATTCCCATATATTGAGATTATTTACTATAAAGGGTTTTTGTGAAAACTTTTTTGGTCACAAGTCACATCATTTATGATTTTAACGTAAACTGTGTCACAGCCAATAATATATACCTTTTACAAATACACTGAAAGGATATGGCGTACATGCACATGGGACAAATTATCTACAGATTTATTTTAAAACCAAGAAACAGAACAACGATTTTACTGTTGTCCTTCATCTTGAAGACACCATAAGGCCTTCAAAAATGAGCTTCGTTCATACCTAATAGCAGGTTTAAGATGTTTTGAGCGGAATGAAGTCTTTTCTTATTTTTATTAGTTTTGAAGGTTTTCTCAAAGACACATAATAAAGGCGATTATATACCTAGGTTAATGTACTGGAGTTAACTCTGTTTTGTCCTGATCTTAAATTTATTGACTCAGTTGTGTTAAATGTAGGTAAAAACATAGGTTCAAAGTTTTTTTTCTTTTCACAGAGCAAATATAATTTGTTGCATTGGTGAAATAATCCTCGTACATACAATAGGCAATGCTGAGCGTATTACATCTTATGATTCTGCATTGGTATCTAAAAATATTGAAGAATATAAATATCGTATTTTTTAAGGGACGTATTTTTTTATTACTTTCAAATTGAAATAATGCACAGCATAAAGGTCAGTAATTTGATTGATTGTTACACACTTAAACCTAAATTTAGATAAAATGATACGCTGGATTTCTACAAATTGCAAAAGCGAAGATAACATTAAACACCTATACTGGCAGACAATTACAATCACATGCCACAATCCACAAGGAAACTGCACTAGAATAACTCAAATATAAGTCCAGAGATAAACTATAGGAATTTGAGATACAAAAACTAGCGGTTTATGGGCACCCTAATCTCCCCTTTCTCTATCCCGTTTCCCTATGGTGTAATAACTTCAAAAAAAAGATTCAGGGCTATGCTCCTTATGTTTTTTATCACGAACAGAGTAAAGGTGTCATTTAAAAATGTTCACTCTGTAGATATCTGTACTTTAAAATTACAAATTTAGGTCTTACTTTGGGAACATGTTTTTCCTGTCCAGTAGTCATTTCTGTCACACTTGCATACTCCATGCCCACATAGCAGTGTTTCCTCACATTCCTTATTTGTTGTACACACGGCATTGAATGTTTTTCCTGAAACAAAAACAACTTTTCCTTTGATTTATCAATGTGAGAGAAAAAAATGTTCTCATGTTAAAAACAAAGAATCGTAGCATACTTTTATACAAGACTCATAAATCAATGTAATATACAATTTATGTGATGTGTTTCGACTGTCTAAACGGAACCTTTCATTTAAAATACCTTTAAAAATAAAAAAAAAATATTAGAGACCTTAAAAAATGACAGTCAAATTGAAGCCGGGGTAAAAAACAATATCGTGCAATAAAACTCAAATTAACAGAATAATTTTCATACCACGAATAGTTTTTGAGACGCTCAAGAGAGAACCAGTTTTACAAGGTAACTAGGTTATGGATCTACAATGAAGGTTTTGATTTCGAAAAATCACGTGTTAGCCAAGACAAGCATACATTTAGTCGATATTACTCAAATAGAACATGCAAACAGATAGTTTTCATTCCTGACAAATTTACTTTAGTCCATCCTACTCAAAATTAATATTAAAATACAAATTTTACATACCATACACATTTTATTTAGGCCATATTAGTCAAAAATAACATTAAAATGGAAATTTTGTATACTTAACACATCAATTAAAGCTACATTTTGGATAACCGGCACAAATTTACTTCGGTAACTTAATTATGGATCTATAATGAAGGTCCTGATAATCACCTTTTTTTCTTAAGACAAGCATACAATTAGTCGATATTATTCAAAGGGAACCAGCAAACTGGTAGCAGTATAATATCAATTGAGACATTTAACTGTAGTTTAAATGTCTCAATTGATATTATACTGCTATAAGTTTGCTGGTTCTATTTGAAAAAATATGTAATACTGAGACGATATACTTTTAACCTGGATATGGGATGTTGTCTCCTTGACATTTAACCCATTTCCTTTCTTTTTCGTATTTTAAAGGCAAATCGACATTGCATTGAAAATATATTTAATTTTAATTGCTAACGTCTGATCCGAAAAAAAGTCATATATATAAGGTGACCTTTCATTTACAGAAATTATTGAATCAATGAAATATAGACTACAAGATCCCGTTCATTACTATATTTTATCCACTAGAGTTAGTTAAACTGGAAATTTTAAGTGCGGGGCTTGCCGAGCTTTTAAAATTTCAAATTTCAAATTTAACTATCTAAAGTGGAAAAAATATGGTAATAATCGGACAAAGTGGTGTTATCTTTTTCTCTAATGATAATAACCAAATACCGTAGTTACTGTGAATACTGTGATAAACACCGAGAATTGTATTACATATAGATTTGGCGGGAAATACAACGGCGCTTTATTCAGCATATGTTGAATATGAACATTTATCCAACCGGTCATAACCAGATTAAACTTCACGTATCATTAGAGAAATATATATGTGTTTGTTCCTAATGTTTTGTATAAATTCTTCAATTTGAGTATTGATTATTTGCTGTTTCGTCATTCTTCAATCGACATTAATGGTCTTCTTCCGTTCATGACGATTTCACTTGGTTTTCACCACATTCGTACCAAATTATATTCCTTGCCACTTTCAAAACTTCATTCCTTTTACAAAACATGTTTAGTATGATAGGTGACTGATTCCCATTCCCTTGAAAACAAACTAACAGCGATTGTTTTTGGAAATATCAAACCACAGACTGTTCAAGCCTGTCAACACGTCAACCAACAAACCTGATAACAGGACATTTATCAAAATTCAATGCGCCAATAAAGGCCTGGACGCTCTAAATCCTGCTAACATTCTACATAACAAAACACTGACTTGAAACATTCCACCTTATTTCAAAGATCAATCAGGTTCACTAATCTCATATTCATACACTTAACCAATTGCAATTATCATTTTCAATTACAAACCGGTATTGCTTGACTTCCAAAGAGTACTTTTAGGCCAAACCACCTGATTGCGCTTGCCCCTTTTCCTAATTCAATATATTTCGGCTGGTCACGTTACAACTGGTGACCTCGATATCGTAGACAACCTCAAACTTTGAGACATCCTCTCAAAATTAATTCCATGAACCCCAGCACATCAACTTGAATTAAAACGTCAAGATTTTAATAGATGCTATGAAGTTGGCATAGAAAGAGAAAGAGGACATTCAGACATTGTCCGACTAGATCAGGTTCATAAAGTCATTAATTGTGAATCTCATCGGGCTCTTGAAAACAACAACGAAATCCAGAAATCCCAGTATATTTGAAGATCTGCCCATGGAAAAAACTCTGACCAGCCTCCATGACAATAACGTCGTTGTCCCTGCAGACAAAGCTTCTAACAACATACTGTTTGTGTGTAAGTAACACTATCTCTACTTCCTTGTAAGGGAGATGGGAATCTACAGTTCAACTGAAAACCATACTTATACATGTACCCCTACTGCAATATGGAGGAATGAGATTGTTAAACATCACACTTCAGTTTAAGCAACCTTTGGCATCAAAGCCGATGATTTAAACAATCAACTCCCTTCCATCTACTGGGCACCAAAACTTCATAAGAATCCATACAAACAGCGATTCAGTGTCGTCAAGATAAACCACTAAACCTATTTCACAGCTCCCCACTTCTTACTTGACCGTAGCCAGAGATGGCATAAAAATCACTGTGATAAAGCTTACTCCACGTTATGTGAATTCTTAAAAATTCCAAGGATTTCCTTGAACAGCTATCCTCAACCAGTCTCACAAATTTCGAAAGCATTCAAACCTTGATTTTTCTACTCTTTATAAAACCCTGCAACAATATAAACTGAAAACAGTCATAGCAGATTTAATACCCCAATGTTTCTGAACTAAAAATGGAGAATGTAGATACATATTTTTAGTAGTATGGAAAGATAAAGTATATTTTGTTAAGAACCGTACTGATTCTAATAAGAAGTACAATGAGACTGACGTAATTAAGATGTTAGAATTTTTTCTGTAGAATGCGGAGGTCATGTTTTCCAACAGACAATAGGGCTTCCTTTGGAAACTTATTGTGTGCCACTTTAAGTTTACATTTTCCTTTACTCGAATGAGGCCTAATTTTTGCAAGGGCTTTAGCAAAGAAAAGAAAAACTTTTAGACTATACCGATTTTGACTTTTTTCCCTAGATTGACTCACTTACACTGTGACAGGTGATGCTAACAAAGCAGGACATGTATTTTCTATGGTTTGGTGTATCGAAACATTTTTCAATATGTAAAAAGCATCAAGGTCAGACCAGGGGTCAATTACTTTCAAATGTAATTAATTAAATTACAATTACATTCCAAATTTCTTCAATTAAATTACAATTACAATTACAGCATTTTCTTTGTTGTAATTAATTAAATTACAATAACTTTAGGAAAGTAATTAATCAAATTACAAATTACATTTCAATGTGGCATTTCATATGATATGCATAATATGATACAAACTTTAGAGGGCAAAATCCAAAGACAATTTTCAACAAGCAATTTTGATGAAAGGTAAAATCTACAGGAAAACAGATATTTTGGGGTCTGCTAACTTATATTTCAATCAACTTTTCAAAATTGGGCGTCTAAACTATAGACCATGGTAAAAATCAAATGACTGCATCTGTCAGTTGCCCTTTTCTATGGTCCCAACTGAAAAATTGTTTAGTTAATGTTTACAAAAAAACATTGATGTTATTTCTTTATGGTTTTCATTTTCATCATTAAGTATTTATGTATTTCTTGATGATTTAGCGACAAAAAATTAACAGATCTTTTGTATTCTAGGTTTTGGTTTAAAGGAAAAAAACGTAACATTCTAACTCATCTATGCTTTCTATGAATTTGAACAGATATCATTTTTTTTCAAAATTTAAAAGATATCGAATTTCACATAATGTTGTCAATACACATTTCATATTAATCAGACATTTTTCAAACACCATATCATTATATACAATGATATATATTCATTCATTTTATCATTCAAAAAAGAAAGAAAAATTAACATAATTTGACATGTTGTTTTATCTTAGTATTAAAATGGATTATTTGGTTTTTAAATCAATTAAAACCTTCAATTTGTGACATTTTGTTTTGATAGGTAAAATTTAATTGCTGTAAATTAGTATGTTTATACAGCCTTTACACTCTAAATTTGTGTAGTAATTTACCTTTGAGGACAGGAAATGTCTATTAATGAATTAAATAATATTTTTCTTGATTAACTGACACTCATATCAACAACTCATGTGTTGATATATGCATTGATTTTGTATAATTCAAATGGAAAATATATTCTTAAAAAAATGACTACCCAATCCTATAAAACACACAAAAAAGTAATGTTTGACAAACAAAATTGGCCCCTTTTCTGATGTTTATGAAGCATGTGTTTTAAATTTCAATTTTTGACTATACATCCAAACATAGAATAGTCCTTAAATTTAGTAAATTAACATTGTCATTTGTAAATATGAAGAACAACAATTAAAGCATTGTTCCATTGCTTATTATTACCATGTATTTGTAGAGACTCCATATCCCTTCATTGTTAATATATTACTATTATTTTAAAATAAGTGATAATGTAAGTAGAAATATTACAAAAGTATTGAGAACATTTTTTCTATCTTTTACCTTAAGATGTTATCTTAAATAAGTCTATGATTTTTTACAAATAAATTTCAAAATACATGTAAATCAAACTTGTTCACAAGTAATTGTAAAGTAATTGAAAAAGTAATTGTAATTACATGGTTTTCCAGCTGTGTAATTAATTAAATTACAATTACATGTAATTGAATTTTCTCTCAATTACAAATTACATTCAATTACATCAGAAAATGTAATTAATTACAGTCAATTATAATTACATTTTTCAATTACCCCAGGTCTGATCAAGGTTCGCCGTTATGGACACGTTAGACGAGCGCTAGAGGTATGTTATACCCAAGCAAAGTGCGATATATAGAAGTTTCTCTCGTGTTGTTTAAGCGTGCAAAGAACGCAAACTGGGTAATCTTGTGACAAAAGATTAAGGTTGTAGTATAAATTAATTGTTTATGAACAAGCTTAAATTCCACAACAATGTAAATCGCTGCTTTTTTTCAACATCAGATCAACTGAAGTGATTTGAAATTAACTTTGTTATTTTTCTGAACTTCTGTCCATCTTTCGTTGGCTTCTTTATAGGAAGAAGTCATTGGTTTCTGGTTCTGTGCTTTGTGTCTGTCTGGCGTCATTGTTTTTGTGTCTAATGTCATTATTTTTTGTGTTCTCGTTTTTGCCCTGTCTTTGGACTTCGATTTTTGTGAATTTCACCCCTTTGTTCCTTCGGTATTCTAGTGCCGTTGTTTGATAAAAACCTTGGACGAAGAATTATTTGACTTTGTGATTGCAGCCATGGAACTTGGTTGTAAACTTTCAAAACGTAACGCTATCTTAGCAAGGACCTAGAGAAATTGTACTAAAAACTTCGAAGCAATAATTTTATCCCATTTTCATAACGTTTCATAGAGTTTTAAGAAGTACCAAGATCTTGATAGGCTTCGTCTCAGTGACGGGGCTTTCAGCGTTAAGTCAATTGATCAGCAATGTCAGCACATCTTAACAAAAACACTTTTATTTATTGCCATTACTTTTCGTAAGGCGTCGATGTTTGCATATTGCATGACAAAAGGCTGATTCGTTGCTTTTTTAGACAACGGGAACAAATATTTACATTTTTACCGTCTCGTAAAATATACTGGCTGACAAATTTGATGATCCCAATGCAAGAAACTGTATATTAAAAGTTGCACATCGAAATAAGCGATACTGTGATTACACAGAATAAATAAAGTAAAAACATACTTGAAAAAAACTTTAAACATACTGGCTTACTCTTCAATTATCCCGGTTACACTGAAACGTTTTTAAAATTATTGCGATAAGTAAAAGGATATGGAGTAAATGCACATGAGACAAAAACTCCAAAAATACAAAACAAACCAACGAAACAACGCTTTTATTGTAAATCTTCGTCTTGAAGTCACCATGAGACTTTCAACAATGAACTTTGCTCATACCTTAAAGTAAGTTGAAGACGGCCCCTAACACCGGTTTTGGCGGAATTCATTGCTAATTGTCGAGCAACGCTACAGCCATGCTTATTATCATCCATGAATGCAAGATTGTCAACACACATAAAATTAACTGACAAAGTGACAAAGTGTTCTTTCAATCACTGTCACCCGTTGCCCGACAAATAGACTAACAGGAGACCATCACAAGACTTAGACAACCATAAGACACTAATCGAGTCTAAGTAAGAAAACTCGGCATAATAAAATCATGAGATGGGGGCACAATAAGCAGATATTCAAAATAACAAAAAATAAAATTGCAGAACATTTTAAAATATGATAGTGCATCCCTATGAGAAATTCTCTCAAGCACGAGTACATCATTACTGAAATGTATATAGAGCATACATCTCTCCCACGGGGAATCTTTCTACGGACTCTACACTGCCACTTCCAGGCTTATACCCCGAGGGTCCCGGGATATAGAAATAGGACCCATTCCGTGGTTGTGCGGGATAAATAAATACACAACCCATCTTTCGGATGGGATGTAAACTCAGGTCCACGTGTTGGAAGAAATGCCACGCCTCCTGCACGTTAAAAAACCCTTGTAGCAAGCTCTTTTTGGGGTGGTCCGTAGGTGATCGGCTACAAGGCTAAATTCCCCGCCCTTGACGATTTCACCCTACTTTTTCAGTGGAAGTCAGAATTTCCCCTCCCATGGCCCTTTCCATACCTCAAAGTGATTTTTTATTAACAAACTTGTTCTCATCTTGATATAGCTGAAATATTACTGAGTAGACGTTAAACAATATTCAATCAATCAATCATCCAGGCTTATACATGTATAAGCAATGAAGGGATATGGAGTAAATTCACATGAGACAAAGTCTACAAATAAATGGTAAAACAAAGCAACGTAACAACCCTATTGTTGTTCTCCATCTTGAAGTCACCATGAAGCCTTCAACAATGAGCTTTGCTCATACCCTAAACTAAATTGAAGACGGCCCCAAGCACCGGTTTGAGAGGAATTTGTTGCTTTTTGTCAAGCAACGCTACATCCATGATTTTCATTACCCATGAATGCGGGGTTGTCAACAAACATAAAATAAATGGCAGTGTTCTTACAATCGACTACAATTTTTTTTTACAAAAGACTACTTTATGCATTAAAAGTGAAATGCATTGGCAAATAATCGAAAAGGGAAAATTTTGAATAATATAATTAAATCCCATGCAAATTGTGTGTGTTTTGAAATATTTTTTATTCTCAGGGCATGACTTCTAAACGGCATTTATGCTTCGTGTATATGTATTTGATAAGTAAATGACAATCCATGGTTATAGAGCATTAATCCAAAATGTTTTCAATACATTTATCTTTACATTCGTAGTTAAGTTTAAGCGAGTTGCTTATCCGGAAACGTCTACTAAGTGGTGTTACTTTAATTGCTTTGACCCTTCTATTGAAGGCGGACACCAATCTTGAACATAGCTTAGCATACGACAATAAAAGAAACTCATTATAAAGTCTTGTTTGATGTATTTATTCAATTGAAACTATTGATGAAAATTCAATTGGATAAGTATCTATCGGAATTGTTCCTAATTACCTAACCTGCCTACGAAGACAACAAAATACCAAAGTCACTGTGAATTTAGTTTCTCCTTAGTTTTTAACAAAATTTTCTTAAGATTAGATATTGCAAGTGTACTTGCTGCTGGTTTGGTGAATACCCTCGGGGACTAACAGTCCACTATCAGAGGCATCGACCTTGTGGTTATAAATAACAAAATATCGAAGTGACTGTGAATTCAGTTTGTGCATATGCGCATTTGTACAACGTATGTCTCTTCAGTGCAGATCAAACAGAAAAATTTGGAAATCAATAAACCGAAATATGTATAAAAGCTGATAGAGAACAAAGTACCAATAGGATCTAAAAAGGAAAGCCAAAATCAGCTAACGACAGACATGTGCAAAGGGGGCGATACTATTTAGTTTAAAAAAAAATCGTAAATCTAGGGATGGCTAGTTTAAAATAAAATCGCTTTTCAGGCCAGCACCAAAGTACTTAAATAAGTGCCCAACTACGAATAGTCGTCAAGTCAAATCCACAAAGTACTTTGAAACGCAGAATTCTGCAGAATATATATAAGCGTTACAGAGATATAGCTTCATGGAAAATCATAAATATGTGCTGCTATAAACACATTATATATCGTTATTTTCACTAACTTGGTATGCATTGTGATCCGTCCCAGTATTGGTGCTGTACACAGCTGCATCTACTTTCAATACAAAGCAAAGGATTTTTGCATTGGCTATCTGATGTGCACATTTCGTCTACACTTCTACCTATTTAAAAATATCTTTATTATTATCATTGTTTATGTATGATCAACATCCCTACAAAGCAATTCCCAACAGGAACGCTGATTTCATGAAATTCAACAAAGGGACTTATAGTGCTACTGATGAGGAATAAATTTCCGAAAATGGCCATACAGCTCATTAAAATTATTGCAGTTGGAGCTAACATATGTGTTATGGTCTCATGTTCACTTACTCTATATCCTTTCGTAAAATATTTAATACAGGAGTTTGTCTTTTATTGCAGTGTGGAGTTGGTAAAACAATCCCCCGTGGTAGAGATGTATGCTCTTTATTTTTCTTAGATATTGTGTACTTGTACATGAGATAATATCTCATGTGTACACTTTTTTCAATTAATATTATTAAATTTATGTAAATTCTAAACCCATGGATTAACTCCCTCCATCGTTGTTTTGTCCTTACCTATGTTTGATATTACTGATTAATCGGATTTCGTTTGGTTCTATGCATTATATGGATTTCCTTTGTTTGGGTTATAGTGCTGCTGATGAGGAATAAATTTCCGAAATGGCCATACAGCTCATTAAAATTATTGCAGTAGGAGCTAACATATGTGTTATGGTCTCATGTTCATTTACTCCATATCCTTTCATAAAATATTTAGCATATTATAAATAAAGCTGTTAAGTGAAATACTAACTACTTTATACAAGTGTTGTAAATATGCATATTAAAGCCCTATATTGATCACTTCCAGAAAGATACATATTGAATCCAATAACCCTTCTCGATATTCCTGGTACCTCAGTTGTGTTATTGGAAATATAACATGATTGAAGATGACTTAAGTGGGAAAATACAAAAATACCAACGTTGCATAAAAATCAGTTAATTTTATTACGGTGAACATGTGTTACAAGGAGTAGCCTCTCATTAGCAGCATAAGAATCAAATAAAATGGAAAGCTATAATCCAAAAATAGTCCGAAAGAAGTAATAATTTCCAAAGATTCCATATAGGACAAATCAGGTACTTAGGACATCGATCGAATGCAATTCACGGAATGAAGCCTCAGTATACGCCATTTTCTTTCCAATATGTATTAGGCAAACATAAAACACTACCTTATTTGGACAACATTTCCTT
This sequence comes from Modiolus philippinarum, assembly GCA_002080025.1. Lineage (NCBI taxonomy): Eukaryota > Metazoa > Mollusca > Bivalvia > Mytilida > Modiolidae > Modiolus > Modiolus philippinarum. The sequence continues at coordinate 18,928 of MJUU01011379.1, forward strand.
TTTTTATATTATTTTTTTACCTTTTAGAATTATTTATCATGATATAAATAATTGTAAATCAATCACTGCATAAACGTTATACGATAAATTCACATGCAACATCCGTTCAACCTGACAAGGAAATTATACTACGGAAAAAGAACTCGAAATCCAGTAAAAGAGTTTGAAGAGATTCACCTCTTGAGTCTTCTAAAAGTTTATTTGAGGAAGGAAAAAATTATTCTAAAAAAAATGAAAAGAAAGCAATTATATTTGGATAATACGAAAAACAAAATACCGAAGTAACTGTTAATTTATTTTCTGCATATGCGCATTTCGACAACTTATGTCTCATTAGTGCAGATCAAACCAAAACAGTTGGAAGTCCATTAATCGAAAACCTAAGGGATCTAAATAAAAATGCCAAAATTCAGTTCAAGACAGAGCTATGCATGAGGGAAATACCCCTTAGTTTTAAACAAAATTTTGTAAAATCTAAATGAGAAGACAAAACCAACAAAGGACAGAGCTATGCAAATGAGAGATACTCCTAAGCTTTAATCAAAATTTTCTAAAATTAAGATATTGAAAGTTTCCAAATATAATCAGTTTTCGGATCAGCACTGAAGTACTGACTACTGGGTTGGTGAATACCCATAGGGACTTCAATCCACTAGCAGAAAAACGACCTAGTGGTGATAAATAACTAAATGTTGAAGTAACAGCAAATTAATTTTCTACATATGGCAAATTCGACAACGTATATCTCTTCAGTGCAGATCAAAACAAAATATTGTAAAGACTAGAACCTCAAAAATTTAATATCTGACAGAGAACTAATAACTAAAAAGATCTACTGAGGAAGCAAAATCAACAAAGGACAGAGCTGTGCAAGAAGGAGATACTCCTAAGTTTAAACCTAAACTTACTAAAATTTTGGTAATGAAAGCGTCGGATCAGCACCGTAGTAACGACTACTGACTACAGGGTTTGTGAATACCCACGGTGACTTACAGTCAGAAAATAAATTGATTCTTCAAAAACATAAAGCAAATGTGAATGGTAAGCAATGGTTGGATGTTAAAAATTTCCACTTTCTTTGGGTTGGTGAGGTACTGGTGCTGGCGGTTTTTTTTTCTGCACCTTAAATCTATTTATGGGTTTCATGTCATAGAAATATTGTTTCATCTTTTGACCCATTTCTCTAAAAAATCAATAGAAAATGCCAACATCAGAAATGCTTACTCTACTTATGCACCTGACAACACCCATTGTTTTTACTGGGTCCGTGTTGCTCATCTGTATGTGTGTCTTCACTTTCCTTTTTTGTCCCGTACTCATGTGTTGTCCTTGTTTTTTAGTGTTTCCGATGTTGCTATTGTCCCTGAATTGTTCATGTTTTAAGTATACAACATATTTATTTGGTAAATGGATAATTTTACTGTTCATTATTACATTTTTATTGCTTGGAATGATAACTAAAGCAATTGTTAGATCAACAACTGTTGAACATTTAGCCGTAAAAGGGGTTTATCGGTAATTTGTATAAATTTTCTGTGATCTAGTGTAGTTTATATTTTCCGTATTTGCTACTGCCCGAATACGAAAAAAAATATTGGCAATTTGTCAATGTATTTCACAGAAATCAACATAGGGTGATGCCCAAGTTTTTTAAACCAATAATGAATTTCTCAAATTTCTAGAAAAGTTTTTTTTTTTTTTATTTTTATTCTTCCAAATTATTTAAGCAATTAATAATAAATGAAAAAAAGAGGTTTCGTTTCTGAATTCTTGTCCTAGGATGTTTTGATCATGCACTTTTATCGGTGTTAGATAAAAGACTTATAGTCTTTTCACTGTACGCTTTGTTTAATAGGGTGCTGCTACTTAATTGATGTTGTCGATGTTCATGTTATTTTTAAAGATGTATTTTTGATACTGTTTTGGTACTATGTAGAATCTAGAAATTGCAATTTGTTAAGAAAATTATTGTTATTGCTTTACGCTGAATTTACATCGATCAATAATAAAAACTGAATCTTACGCAGTACACATGTGTTGTTTTCCCAAAAATACTCCAAAGTTGAACACTGACATAAATTGGATGTACAAATAAGGTTTTCTGAACAGTCATTTGTTGAACTACATGACCCATTAATCGTCTCACCTGTTCAAAAAAAAACAATTAATTAGTTAATGCTTTACCATGCCTTTACTATTTGCAATTCGTTCCAAAAATCATAACAAATAAACTAATATTATTTAGAATTTAGTCATGTATAAAAAGTATTATAGACCTTTTGATTTTAAACAATGAATTATTAATCTGTTCTGCTTGTTTTATTTTTCTCCGCTTTACAAGAAAAAAAATATATGATGTTTTATTTATTACACATTATTGAAGACAACCTTGTGTCTTGTTTGAAATATCACTCTTGTCTATTTCGATTACAATTTTATGAAAAGTAAATGAGAACCAAACCGTCATTCTGAACCGAATCAACCAAGGACAATGGCAACATCGTAAAAAACAAAGAAAAAGAGACATAACATGAGTACGGCACAGAAGAGAAAAATGAAGACACACACTCATAAAAAGATAAGAGACCCGCCATGTTTAACATGTCAACTCCAGTAGTAAGGTCAAATCCGGTAGAGGAAACATCAATTAAGCTTTCACAGGAAAAGATCCCTTGTCATCTATGAACAGATATCCCATAGCGATCCATAAGATGGTGATGTCAACAAAAAACTTCTGGAGGGATGAATTCAAGCTTTGGGTAACATACATGTACTCTTGTTTAAGTAGCGTATTTGTAAAATAGATTTATTCCTAAATAACTGTAAGTTGACCATATCGACAACATAGCTGATGAATATCAAACATTTGGACGCGAGGCAGGCAAATCTTCTCTGATCTAAAAATAGATGGATGTATTTGAACGGAATGTATGAAAACTGATACAAATGAAGTAAAACTGAAAGCAAATCCTTGACGTCATGGATTTAAGAAAAAAAGGTAGCTATCAGGGCCCAAAAGAGTGTTCATCCTACAAAGTACATCACCCATAGTGGCAGAAGATAGAGGCTACAGTTATATCCCTTATTTTTAACTAGAGATCTTGACCTAATGAAATTCTTTACACACTTTATTAACAGTTTGCCATAAGTAAAATTTTAAATAAACGTACTATTATTACAATAACTGATATGGATATGGAAATCAAACAAAAGTGGGCTAACAGAATCATTGAATGAATAATAGAATTTTAAATCTTATTATATAAAACGTTAAATAAAGAGTAGTACCAACTCCGCTAATCTATATCAAATTTTAAAATATACCCAGTCAAAAAAACTATCTATTAATTACTGATTTAATATTATAGAAACTTTAATTGTTTATTATATTTTTTATTTCCATGGTTGACACTATTATTTTGTCTTTGTTTATTTAACTGTAAGATGTTTAAGTTTAAAACTTGTATTTAAAAATATTTGTTTTTCTTTGAAGACTGCGTATTGTAAGATTCTTTGTGTAATTTACCTATTTGAAAGAAAAAAAAACATCCTGGTGGTACTGTATATCTGTTCAAAATAATTCAGTGTTTGTGGTACTATATATCTGTTCAAAATAATTCAGTGTTTGTAGTACTATATATTTGTTCAACATTTGACATTCTATGTACATCTCCCGAGTATTATTGAGATATGTTATCCTCAATCGCAACAAAATAAAAGCTTGTTTAAGACACTAAAGAAAGTCATTTCTTTTCCTTACGGCCTGTTTAAATAATAAACAGAAGTTTTAATAAACGGAAGTTTATTAGATGTGTGACAATAGAAACGTAAACGTAATAAATTTTACAAGAAGATATGGCAGGAAGACGGAGAAAAACGAAACCATGAAAAAGACCATTTAAATATAGATAAATAAATAAAAAATATAAATGAATAAATAAAAATGCATGATGTAAACAACTAAACACATAGACAGTGACACATAACATAAATTATTTTTATTTCTTTATTTATTTACTTTTATTTTTAATCACTTCTAATAAACTTCTTTTGAAATAAGCCGTAAGGCCATAACGTCCGAAAAACAAATTAGCATTTTTGCTTTATATATATGAATATATATAAACTTTCAGTATGAACAATGTGAATAGCACGAGTATAAATACTGTTTATATTTCTACTCTATCCGAGTCTTTTTCAAAACAACAAAAATATAATAAAACAATAAACTATTTACAAAAACTTAATTTAATCAGTAAACCACATGTCGGAGACTGAAGGCGTGACCTCAATTATAGTGAAAAAATCTTTGTTGGTGTTTGTTTGTAACTTTTTACTGCAATATTTTCTTTATTTTTTCAACGCTTGGATATATATATAATATATATGATAAACAAAGTGAATGGAACAAATAAAAGAACAATTGATATTTCGAAACCTGTCCGGTTCTTTATCAAAACACAAAAATAGTAAAAATACAATCAAATAAAACCACTTTACAAAGATGAAACTACAAATATTTATACAAAGTATCCAGAGTTATATGTTAGATGCTGTTGATTACAGATGTAACATGAGAAGGGGAGAATGTTTTCAGTATCCGTACACCGAAACTATAAATGGTACTCTAACAAAATTATGTTTAAAGTACAGTGAGCAAAACTGTAGCCATATCAGGACGAGAACAAGTTTATCAGTTAAAAAAATGAGTAGGGGTCGGAAATTATCAAAAATATATTTGATTTTCAAATTTTTATATTCAAACTGGATTACAGCTTTTCTATCCAGAACTTATCTCAAGCCTGCCCCTGTGTTTCTGGTGGAATTGAAATGTAATGCAGTAGCCTGTGATCTTTCCTTTTTCCGAATTTGGACCCGGTACAAGTTGATACGAAGGTTGGGGTAATTTTTCGATTCATCGACATAATGTTGTTGGCAAACAGAGCAAGTGTTGAGATATCATTAGCTGACTTGCATGATAAATTGCAAAATATTTTTTATGTGTTACCGGTTGCTGTGTATATAAATAACATAATACCGAAGTTGCTGTTAATTTATTTTCTGCATATGTACAATTCGACAACTTCTGTCTCATCAGTGCAGATCGAACCAAAATATTTGGAAGTCCATTAACCATTGTATACATGTGTACAACTTGGTTGGGTGAGGTAAAATAAGAAAATAAGGAAAACATGATGGGAAATAAATACTCACGAATATAACTATTACATTGTAGATTACGATTACACAATTCAGACCCTCTGCAGCATGCCTCACAGATCAGATGTTTCCCTCCAGCAGTGTGACGACCAACAACATATAATGACTGTATGGTTCGACAGTACTGCAATACAATAATAAATCTTTGAGTTGCTTTTTATCTTGTTGTTAAGAATCTGTAGCACAATGACAGTGCTCATTTGTTTATTCCAAACGCAGTTGGAAGCACAAATTATTATCAATGTATCGAATATACTAAATATGAATAACGTTCTTTATAAAAAGATGTGTTTGATATATCAGTTCTAAACATTGACAATAAGATGACGGGAATCAAATATGACTTTATCTTTTTTTTTATCTTTAAAATTTTGTTGACGCACCTAATAAACACTTGTTTTTAAAGTCCTACAAATTGAATATATCAACTCTTGTAAATAGGAAATGTGTGACAAGAAGGCTACCTTCGCTATAGTATATGTAATTAGTAGAAAAAATAGCGAGTAAATTGAGTTAAAATACTAAATATCTCGTTTGTTCAATCTTTTGCGAGGCAAACTAATTACTCAGATGTCAATGGTGAGTAAAAGGTGACTTACGTATAGAAAATGATCATTAATCTTTTCATTTTTCAAGTTTACATGCGTTTTCTATTACATGCATCAGTTTATAATCATATTGTTGAATTTTTCAAAAACATTATGAAATAAAACGACATCTCGAGTACAATAGAAATGTTATTCTGGCAATTTTTTTCCCTTCTTTTCTCACGAAAAATCACAAAATATGAAGTATATACTACACACCTAAATTTCAAATATTGCAGTGTGGAGTTGGTAAAACAATTCCCCGTGGTAGGGATGTATGTTCTTTATTTAATAAGATATGGTGTTCTTGTACATGAGATAATATATCATGTGAACACTTTGTTCAATTACTATTATCTAAATTTATGCAAATTCTAAGACCAAAGGATTAACTCCCTCCATCGTAGTGTTATCCTTCTCTATATAAGATATTACTGATTATTTAGATTTTGTGTGATTTTGTGCATTTTAGACATTTTTTTAATATTATTATGGGTTTCTTTTGTTTGGGTTCTAGTGCTGCTGATGAGGAATTAATTTCCGAAATAGCCGTCAACTCATTAAAATTATTGTAGTTTGACTTAACATATGTGTTATGGTCTCATGTTCATTTACTCCATATCCTTTCGTAAAATATGTACTGTAACAGTGGAAAATCGTGACAGTCCCGATTTGCTTAAACAAAATAAACTATGTTTGAGGTACATACACAAATGAAATTGACTGGCCATATGTGTATTTAAAGGTCAACTCCGCCAGATCTGTTCAATAAAACAGAGTACTAAATAGACCAATATCACTTACTAGAAATTGCAGACTATAAAATTTTGCTTCATTTCGACATAAAAATCAGTTTTACTCATTTCGTCTGTAGCCTCAGATAAAACAAACTCTAGTATGAAAAGCTTTTAAGCCTATAACATCAAGAAACATTGGATCATAGGTTCAAACCAAGTTTATTTTGTCTGAAACTGTTCCAAAATAGGCTGCAAATGGTCAAACTCTGCATTATATTTAGATTTTCATTGTACGTTTGACGTCAGTGTAACCTATGTAAGTAGGAAACCTAAAAATATAATTTAAAGATTATTTTCATTCAAAAGTTAAAAAGGTTAAAAAATTTGGATTTACGAATTGCAAAATTCTGACAATTCTCCGGCCTTCTTGTTTGGTGACTCACAAAAAATAACCATTAATATAGAACGAACTTACGATTGAGCGTTTACATCCAAGATTATATCGTAACTGTCCAGTCTCCGCTGTGTATTTGTGCATGAAACATACCTATTTCGAAAAAAAGTTTATATTAAACTGAACTTATCATTCAGACAGTTTTTTTTCAGTTTAAGATGAAGTGTTCAAAATTAATTACTCTGTAGAATATTTTTATTTTTTGCATGTAGATAGCGTAATTGAAAATACAATAGAAAATTGAAAAGAGAATATGTTTTTCATATTTTTTTTTGTATTAGGTTTTTTTCGTATGTTTATTCAACTATAGGGACACGCGACAGATAAAGGGGAGTAAGTGAGAATCGAACAGTCAATCCAAAACGAATGATCCAATGATAATGGCAACATTGGAGACAACAGACACAACATGAGTACGGCACAGAACAGAATAAAGAAGACTTACACTTTAATTGTTCCATATAAGAAATATTTGAGAACTTAATTTATCGTATCTTCTTGTTGCTAGTCTATTTGTAACCGTCACAATAAAGACATGTTGGTGTATGTTAATAAAACCCTTGTATTCTCTCTATCTAAAAAGGACACAAACATTTAGATTTTGTGGTTTAACATCTACATTACAATATTTTTCAGAATTAAATCCGATAGCAATAACATACCTAGAAATGAGTCCTAAATTTGAAATTTGCAATTTTATATCAAGATCAGTAAACAATAGAATTGTTCACCTTTTTATCATAGTTGGTTTTTTCCAGTCAATTTTTTGTGAGAAAAATGTACTAACATTGACCTTTGTAGTGTCTTGTTTTTCTTATTTTTCGCTTGTAACACAAATGATGCATTTATTTATATACATTCTACATGTTGAAACCCTAAGACACAAGCAACAAAACACAAACTCTTGGGATTACCGAAGTTCATTGGTTATATTCGATCGGAAAAGTATTGCTGTAAAGCCATTTTATCATATGCTGTATAATCATTTGTTTTCGTGGGGATAACATTTCATGGATTTAACTGTTAGAACTGTTTTTTTTTTTTTTTTTTTTTTGGACAAAGGAGTAGGGGCGATAAGGGCATTATTTGGCCTGAAAAACGAATTTGGTTGAATTCACAGAATTTTCTCATTGAAATATTCTGTGGGTATGACTTTTCAGTCAACAGTAGCAGTTCTCAAATATTGATGAATGATTACTGAGTTTTTGAGCATAGAAGAAGGGACTAATTGAAGATTTTGTCGAAAAATGACAAATTTGACCAATTTTGACTACTTTTTCTGTGCAGGAAATATAGAGCACATGCAAGAACCACTAAAATATTTCTATGAGAGGCTCAATTCATTTGTAACAATAATTTGGTAAATTATCTAATTGGTTCTTGAATGTGCTCGATATTTCCGGTGAGGAAAACTGTACGAAAATCTGCCAAATTCGGTATATTTCTATGAATATTCTCAAAAGTAGCCTTTTCATGACGTCAGAACTGTACCTATTGTGACGTCATTGGTTCTAACTTTTGTATTTTTTCTGTTAATGGGATCTCAACTTTGAAACGAACATGAAATAAAGTCTTGATGTGCAACTTAGAAATTCACTGGAATCTTGGGCCAAATCAAACCCTTATCGCACCTTTTTTCGTGGAATTCATGTTATATTTATATAGTACTTATTATTGCTTGAATCAAATTCATGAAGATTTAATTTCGTTGATAACTTTTAAATACGAAAAAACTAAATTTAACCCCCTCCTAAAGATTATTTGTGCTATCACAGTCTGCATTCCTTCGTATTTTCATAGAATCTTAAGGAATTTTATGGAACTAAACGTCCTATTCGATGAGCTTGAAATTATGGTAATTTTGGTAGTGAATGACGTAACTGACCTACTGACACAGATGTACACCAGCAAAGTATCAGAAACATCCCGCCAACATCGACTAAAAACACACTCCACCATCTTCAACTCCAAGGAAAGATGTTAATCCAGTTCCAAAAATAGGCTCACTAGTTGAACCAAAACTCAACGGCGACGATCCAAACACACGAGTCTCAGTAAGTGATCAGGATTTATCAACTATATCATCAATCCACAATGACATGTCAATGACAAGTAATCATGAGAATAGTGTGATTTCTGACCCCGAATCCACTCTGCATTCAGAAAAGTATAACTCAATTACAAATGAGGAAGGCGGCTCAAAAACTCTTAACCAGCATTGTAGAAACTTCAACTTCCTTGTTATAAACTTTCAAAGCATTCGCAACAAGAGAACAGACCTTTATAACATCCTTTCTTGTGTGGAACCTGATATAATCATCGGTGACGAAACACACCTCGACCAGGACTTATCAGCAGAAATCTTACTGTATGATATACAATCGTTCCACAAGTATAAAATGTACAGAAAAGTCAGAAAGACACCACTGGATAAAGGTGGAGGTGGTGTTATCATTATGGCGAAACCGACGTACGATTGCGATGAATGTCCAGAGCTTGACACAGCATGCGAGCTGAAATGGATTAAATTGACAACACCGAGAAAGGAATTGTTACTTATTCATGTTATTGGTGCATTTTACAGGGAACCCAAATCGAAAATAGAGGCCTTTGAACAGCTAGACATATCATTGGCAAGAATCTCGAAATTGAAACAATACAAAAATTGTTAGATATTTCTTGGAGGGGATTTCAACCTTGGGGACATTGACTGGAACTGTGGGAGTACTATGACAGGTGCTAGAGACAAACATCATTGTGATAAACTTCTAGATATCATCAATATCCATGGATTAGAGCAGGTTAAAAAATTAACAAGGAAGAATAATGGACTTAATGAAAACAACACATCCAAATTTAGTGCAGAAATGCCACACCTGTCCAACAATTGGCATGAGCGATCATGACATCTTAACAGTAAGAACACAGCTGAAACCATCAAAACAAGCAAAGAATATCAGAAAGCTTAAAGTGGGATAATTTCAAAGAAGCAGTTTTTACAGTAATGGATTCATGTATTCCAACGAAAACTCTCACTACGAAAACTGAGAAAACTGACATACCATGGAAGACAAGAGAAATCAAAAGAATGACACGTAAGAAGAACAGATTGTACAAACAAGCGAAGAAACATGGTCCTAACAGCCAATAAGCAAACAATTTTAAGAACTACAGGAAAGTTGCTAGGAACACACTCCATTCCTCCTACCATAGATACTTGAACAATCTGCCTGACCCAGAAAAAAGATTCAACATCAACAGGCTTCTGGAAATACCACAAGAGTCGAAAACAAGACACTATGAGCATAGGTACCCACCAAGAAGGTGTCAGGATTGCTGACTCAGCGTCACAAAAAGCCAACTTACTGAATGACCAATTTACTTCAGTCTTCACAAAAGAAAACAGAGAAAGCATGCCAGATAAGGGACCATCACCATATCGTCCAATGGAAAACATTACCATTAAACAAAATGGTGTTTCAAAGTGCATAGACAGATTAAATGAAAAGAAAGCATCTGGTCCAGACAAAATACGAATCATCTTCCTGAAGAAAATGGCCAACATTATCACTCCCGTCCTCACCCTGATCTTCCAGCAGTCACTGGACACTGGTGATGTACCAGAGGATTGGAAGAGCGCAAACGTTGTGCCTATCTTCAAGAAGGGTGGTCGCGCAAAACCAGGGAACTACAGACCAGTATCCCTAAAAGTTGTGGTAACACATAGTCGTTTCTAAAGTCATGGGCCATGTAGACAACCAAAACATTTTTCATGAAAACCAACATCGATTTCGAGCTAAACGATCATGTGAATCCCAACTACTCATGACAACAGACGACACTGCAAAACACCTTAATGGAGGTAAACAAGTTGATATGACCGAATTAGATTTTCCAAAAGCCTTTGACAAGGTCCCACGCCGTCAAGAAATGTGCCATCATGCAGTTTTCAAACATCACCAAGAAAAGACCTCTCAACTATACTATGGCAGGGGAAAAATTGGAAACTATTCACCCCATCCTTACCTTGGCGTCGAACCTCATGATACAGTCAAGTACAATTTATATATTGACAACATTTGTAAGAAAGCTGCTGTTATATTGGGATTTCTAACACAGAAAGGTAAAAGAGTGCGCTTATCAAAGCCTTGTAAGACCGAAACTAGAATATTCCACCCCCATCTGGAATCCACAACACACCACTCAGATAAAGCAGGTAAAACAGGTTCACCGTAACGCCGCTAGATTTGTACTCAATCGTCCATACAACCCGGAAAAACCAGAAAAAAAGAAAATGTGACAACAATGATAAAGCAATTAAACTAGAACACCCTGCAGCATAGAAGAACCATAGCTGATGTAACCATGATGTACAAAGTAGTTCATCATCTAGTGGCAATACCAGCACATTACATTCCACCACAATCAACATCTACAAGAACTAGGTACAGTCACAGCATGAAGTTTCTTCCATACCACTGCCGCATCAATACCTACCAGCATTCGTTTTCCCTAGGACCATTATTGTTTGGAACATGCTACAGTTGTCTCGTCCGAATTTTACGTACGGGTCAAGGGATCATACGCTATAGCTCAAATGAAAGGCATTACATGTACCTACCTGCCCTATAAGGCCCAACTCTCCAAAGCCCCTAGAAAGGTCCAGCCGTGACGTGAACAATTTCCCATAATGCAATTATTATTACACTCAAATGAAAAAATATTGCAGTTGAATGAAAAATTATACCAATTGAATAAAAAAAAATATTGCATTTAAATGAAAAAATATACCAATTGGATAAAAAAAATACTGCATTTAAATGAAAAAATATACCATTTGAATGAATAATATTGCATTCAAATGAAAAATATTAAATTTTTGCAACCAATACCATGCCATATAAGAAATCTAAAACAGGCATTTTTTAAAACCTTTCTGTTGAAAACCATGTAGTAACGTACTAGATATGATAAAGAAACATCAAGGCGGATTACTCCACATTTTGCTATTGTTCATAGTTATTTTAATAAGTAATAAAATAATAAAACGTAACAAGAAAAATCGAATCCTAAAATATCCCAAATACCTCCGGTCAATGAATCAAAGTATACAGCTGATTACTAAAATATTTTGTAAACGTATACCAATCAGTCACCAAAAAGATTTTTAACACCATATTCTTGCTGGATGTGTGACGGGTGCCATGCGTGGAGTAGATCATGCTTACCCTTCCGGAGCACCTGATTTTACATCCGTTTTTATAGGGGTTCACACTGCTAGTGCTTTAGTTGTGTGGCGTTCTTGTTCTTTATTGTTATTTGTTTTGTCTTTCTCATTCTGTCTCAATTCGTGTTGAATGTGAATTGCCGTAATTTTGGATTTATGATTTTAGAATTCCCCCTTTCCTCGTTCTTGCTACGGTATTCGTTTGCCGATGTATTGTATCAAAGTAACTACAAAAATGTATAGTCGTTTTAAAATACATCTAAGTTGGCATTCATGTATGTTTTTTGTACGTTTCCAATAAACATTATTTGCAAACCCTTTAAAAACTTGCCTCATCCTCTTGACATTGTGTTTTATTGTTACATCTAGTTGTATTTTCTATGTCACTGCAGGATGCACATGGTAGATTTGGAGCTGCAAACAACAGAAAACAAGATATATAAGATAGCTTCAATATCTCTTAACTGACTCTTTCCCGATAACTAGAATAAGGTATACACATGTGCAGTCAATTAAATGCGCAAACAATTATTTGTAGAAAGATAAAGTCAGATTTGAAGGTAACTTCAAAACAGGTAAATGTTTAATTCTTATATAAGGCAATGTAACGGGGAAATACTAGTAAACGACTCCGAAAGCAAGTAAACAATTTAAAAAGCAGTCCAGAGACATAATGAACATCAAAATGATATCTTAGATTCACTCTAACTGTTTGCAATCGATGCTATTATTGAAAATGCATTACGTTAGGCATGTGAGGGTTATCTTAAAATACTGTGTTCCCTTACTTATGCGGACACACTTACGACAAACACACAATTGGAAATAAATGAAAAGGTAACAAGTACTCAAGTGACATGTAAGCATTAAAATATTCGTTTACTGAGGTAGTTAAAGTAGAGCAATAACCAATATACAAGAATTTATTCGAACTTTTTAGGAATTTTCCGAAGCAGACAATAAAACAAAAACACCCACCTGAAAACAGAAAAAGTCATTCAAGACAGGGCAAAATGATTTAAAGTCATATTGATACCGACAGAATTAGCTGAAACGGACATTTGCAAGACGGAGCATATTAGCACATCACAAACATTATTTGAAATACCATTTTTTTACCATTTTGTTTATTGAAGTAAACAAAATTAAAAAATATGACCACTAAAAAGAAATTATAGAGGAAACACCTTCAATGGCGGAAAATTACAATTGTAGGCAATAATCTATCAGAGGACTGCACAAGAAAAACCCAAATCTACATGCCTTTTCCATTGTTTTCATTTCTTTTTTAAGGTACAATTGAGACATGTCCCTTTTGTGTCGCTTTCACAACTATATTTTGTAAATCAATTTTGAAACTCATAGATGAAGATAACAATTCGCCCTCTCCAAAAATATTCATAAGTATAATTCCAAGTGTAAATGAAACGCCAAATTTCATTGGTTAACGTCATGAAAAACAAAGAAGTTATTTTTCCAATAAACGCTTCTTGCCCATGAATACAAAAAAGTGCAGTATGCAGTGATGTCAAATTTAGTAATAACATTGTTTAAAGTGCAAAGAATTGGAATTATAAGAAATAAAAGTAATTTTTTAGGAGTTTATGGACGTGTAAACGCCGCCTTTCACTCACAAACTTTACTTAAAGTCTTTCGGACTTTATTCAGTTTGTGAGTGAGTAGGCCGCGTTTGCACATCGATAAACTCCTCCAAAATCACTTTTATACCTATAATATCAACACTTTTCCGCATCGTTTATAGACACTTTGGATATTCCCACATTTGATGATATGACGGCCAGAGACTCTCAAAGAATAGAAAATATGCAAGTTTACCTTTGAAGTTGTCATTACAATTGGCGACAGAATTACAAATGTCCTTCTCACAACATCGATGGCAGATCACATGACCATGGGTAGCACTACGTTTTCCAAATATTATCCCGGAAATGTCTTTTCGACACAACTGAAACATATTTCTGTATTAAATATGATTTATTTTGCATCATATAAAAGAATTATCGGAACGATGCAAGACAGTTCGTGATGAGATAAGACCTATGAAATATACTGAACAAAAACAGAAACGCATAATTTTGAAATTGTCATATTTATATGTAAATTTTATGCAGTCGCTTGGTACTTGAGAGGTAACGTACTGGACATTCATGAAAATGATTTACAAATGCATTTGAATATTTTTCGGCATCTTGATACGCTCTGTTAACCACCTAGGAAAAAAGTAGTTTTTTTTCATGTTCTTGCCTTAACCACGCGACAAAAACGAATAAAAAAAATGTTGGATACATTTAGCCTATTAAAACAGTTCACAAACCCATTTCATAATTCCCGGTTTTCATGAGAGTTCACACTACGAGTGCCTTAGTTTTTAATGTCGTCTTTTTATTTCCGTGCTTGTAGCTCTCTCACGTCCTTGTTTTGTCTTTGTTTTTTTCTGTTGCCGTTTTTGCCATGTCTTCGGATTTCGATTTTTGTAGTCTTCGCTTCCCTTGTTCCTTCGGTATTCTACTGCCGTTTTTTCCTTAAAATCAATTTCCAAAAATATGCCACAGCTCACTGCAAATGAGCGGAAATAAACTGTTTTTATACCCATTTGCATTTTAATGCAACAGGACAACAGGAAGTTGCAACAATAATCGCGAATAATTAATGTTCACCAAAGAGCAATGCAAAAAGGGTTTATTTTACAAAGTCTTTGACCCATTATTGACATCTTCATTTGACGCTTACGGCGGTCATACTCTGTATCTATTCCCTCAGCATTTCGTAAAGTTTATAAAAAGTGGCATAACGTTTGATGAAAAATAATGATTTTTGGGGGGAATAACTTTTTGGTTATCGTTCTATATTACATCATTATTTGTTAGTATTTTGATATATTTTTTTTTATTTATTTAAATAGAGTATGAAATAAAATATGCGGTTTTTTTTTTTTTTGTTTGTGTTTTTTTTTTGTTCAGTATATATAGCATGAACTGATGATAGTTCTATAGTATCAATAACATTATTTTTTTTTTTGCTCATGTCTTTACGTTTTTTGCAAAGCATCTTGTGTTTCTTGAAAAATTTGAATGGAATCAAGTTCTACATTTCCTACACAGCTGACACTTGGACAGAGATGATGTTTAATATATGAATCTAAAAATCACCTGCCAGAGTTGAAATATAACAGATACATGTATCTTTAGTTGTACAGGCCTTTGTTTACTACTAGGTTGTTTTTTGTTAAGCTTCATAATGGGCAGAGAAAGCTCTCACAATAAAAAATAACGCTCTCACAATAAACAAATAACAATCTTCTATTCCTGAGATCATGCTTGAATTAATTTCAGCAAAATGCAAAACTTGTTCTGCAATAATGATGCATGTGTGTTAGACAAGTGATTCCATAATTGTTTTAAATTGATTGTCGTCTTTTTTACAATCTTAATTTTACAAAATTTTGTTTAAAACTAAGAAGTATCTCCCTCACGCATAGCTCTGTCCTTAGCTGAATTTACGCTTTTGTGTTAAGATAATTTCGGTAATATTGTTCTCCATCAGCTTTTACACGTTTTTTGGTTAATGAACTTCAAAATATTTTGGTTTGATCTGCCCTGATGAGACATAAGTTGTCGAAATGCGCATATGCAGAAAATAATTTAACAGTAACTTCGGCATTTTGTTATTTATTATCACTGGGCCGATGCCTCTGCTGATGGACTGTTAGTCCCCGAGGGTATTCAGCAACCCAGTAGTCAGTACTTTGGTGCTGACCCGAAAACCGATTTTATTCAAACTTGCAATATCTAAATTTTACAAAATTTTGTTTAAAACTAAGGAGTATCTCCCTCACGCGTAGCTCTGTCCTTAGCTGAATTTACGCTTTTGTGTTTAGATCATTTCGGTTATATTGTTCTCCATCAGCTTTTACACGTTTTTGGGTTGATGGACTTCAAAATATTTTGGTTTGATCTGCCCTGTTGAGACATAAGTTGTCGAAATGCGCATATGCAGAAAATAAATTAACTTCATCATATCCTTTCCAAGGAGCTATATAATTTGGAAGTTAAGAATTTCATTAATTTTAGCATTTAAGAGGTATTAAAAGTATGATTTTAAGTTTACGGTTTAAACTTGCTCTTTAAAAATGACAAAAACAATAAAGTGTTTTGAAAATTTCACTTCATGATATCCTTTCGAAAGAGTTTGATATCATGAAGTAAAATTTTCAAACACTTTATTGTTTTTGTCATTTTTACAGAGTAAGTTTAAACCGTAAACTTAAAATTATACTTTTCATTCCTCTTTAATGCTAAAATTCATGAAATTTTTAACTTCCAAATTATAAAACTCCTTGGAAAGGATATGATGAAGTAAAAGTTTTAAATTACTGAATTGTTTTGATCATTTATAAGAACGAGTTTTTGTTTTTTTAAACTGCTTATCAAATCATTTATATTTCATACAAAATCTCATGATTTTTTTAATTTTGAAACACAGTACACATCAAGTTATATGAAAATAAAAATCTTTGCTCTATAGACTAGTTAAATTGAATATTCTTTTTAAACTAAGTCTAAAACGGCGATATTTCACAACTTTTAACTGGTAAAGGTGAAAATAGACAGTCGAGATCGAATCCTCTCAGGACTCGCGAATCTAATATCCATTCGGACCTAAATGTGTAACAGGTACAACTCTATTTGATAATTAAGTTATAATATCAAAATATATAAAATAAATAAAAGATACAAAATTTGAATAAAAAAGAGAGAAATATAAGCGATAAACAGAAAAAAGAGATTTTTATTGGTTTAATTAAACCCTGAATACCGTTTTCCGTTTCTGATTGGATGAATGTTAAATATCAAATAGCGATTTCCGTTTCTCGTTTCTCATTGGCTAAAACTTTGAATAACGTTTTCGCTTTAAACTCGAATTACCCAAACAAAAATTTTATTCACCAAATCACCTTCAAATCACTTTCAAATCACATTCAAATCATGTGTACACAATTTGTTAAGATGATTTGATCGCGATTTATTTATCAAATCTGAATGAAATCATAACACAAGCATCAACTGAAAGTGGTTTCATAACGATTTGGTCCAAGTCATAATTTGATAATCATTTAGTTCTGATTTAGTAATGATTTGATATCTTATCCAAACATGCAAAATGATTTCAACATGATTTGATAACTTAACTTAGTTTTGTAACATCCTGATTTGAAAACAATTTGATAACTTGTAAGTTTTCAAAAATGATTTAGTAACAATTTGATGACTTATTCATTATTGAGAGATGATTTTGTTACGATTTTATACTCTCTGAGAGATGATTTTGTAACAATTTTATACTCTAATGATTTAAACTGTCATATAAAATCTTTTCCCAGATGCAATTAACACATGTTTAATGCTTTCTTGCAAGCACATGAATGATTTAATTTAAATGTCATGTGATCATGTTTGAAAAAGAAAAATTGGCTCCATTTCCTGTTTACTTTTGTCATTGTTTGTTTTGTTTGGATGTAAAAGTATGAAGGCCAAAGGTGATGCATCATATATAAAGTAGGTGCCAGTAATTAAGATATGAATATATGTTTGGTTTTCCTTGAGGATTCAATTAATATATTCAATTTGTTTTAAAGAATTATTAAAGGAAAAATAATATGATTTTGATACCGGCATATTTTCATAGCTAAGAAAATATCTTCGAATACTGACGGAATTTTATTTTAGTTTATACTACTGGTATTAGATTCTGTTTAAAAACAATGATATGAATACAAATATAGATTTATAGTTAATTTTTCCCTTTTTTGATGGACGAAATGAATTGAAATTTGAGCTTTGTTTTAACTCAATACATGTAAATCAAAAGCTGTTACACTCAACTAACCAGACTACTGACACTGACTGATAACACAGTCCTAAAATAGTCCATTTGACAAATTTTGATGCATGTACATTTCAGCCATATACCCTATTCTGGATATGGTAGTGATTTGATTGTGATTTAGTAACAATTTAATTCAGATTTGTTTCTGATTCTGTTCCGATTTGATTCAGATTTGTAAATGATTTAGTTGTGATCTCATACTGATTTTGTTCTGATTTCATAATGATTTGAATGTGATTTCATTGTGATAAAATTTCCCATGCAAATGAGCTATCAAATCGTGTCGACTTTATTGCTTCCTAATCATGATTTCAAAATGATTTAGTTACATGATTTTATACCCTGTTTTTTCGTTTGGGTAACGATACCGATCGGAAACTATGGGTTTCCTTCGCAAATCCCTAGTTTCCGTTCAATTTCAATCGAAAACTAGGGTTTTCGCCGAAAACTATGTATACCGATCGGAAACCCATAGTTAACGTGCGGTATACCTAGTATTTCGCACGAAAAACCCTAGTTTCCGTTCGAAATACTACGTATACCGCATTTTTGTTACTATCGCGTGCCATAGACACTCTACTGAAGAATAGATGCAATATCGATCTATTATTTCATAGACATTTTATTTTCCTTATATCAGACAACAAACGCAACTATAAAAGGGCAGTCGCAAAACGCAACTTACTAGTGGAACAAATGTTCGTTATGCAGATATTGATTCAATATATTTAAGACAGATTCCACTGTTAATAACATTGCGTGTTTGTAACTTCAATAACTTTATATTTTTGCATTAATAAAATCTTTTAGTTTCTAATACTTTTGTATTACTGTAAAAGAGTTTGAAATTTTCAAGTAAACTGTGTTATTGCAGAGTGTGTTTAATTGCAACAAACAATGAAAGGATATGGAGTAAATGCGCATGAGAAAAAGTCTCTACAAGTACATGGTAAAACTAAAAATGGAACAACGCTTTTATCGTTGTTCTTCATGTTGAAGTCAGCATGAGGCCTTCAACAACGAACTCTGCTCATACCTCATAGAAAGTTCAAAACGACCTTAAAAACCTTTTTACGTAGCTTGCAAAGATTACATTCCGTGTTTTGAGATTACGGTAATAAGAACATGATAATTTAGAGTACTGCAGTATTCTCAAAAATGTATTTCTTACTTATCTTCCATGTATTACTAACACATTTTAACAGTCTTTATTTCTGACACCTACTGTTGAAGCATTTTGTCATAACTTGTTTTTTTTTCTAGCTGGAGCAAAATAAATACACGGCAAAAAAGAATGGTACTTCTATATAATCAGTCATATATAGCATTGACTTCAAATCAGTTTTGACACGTTTTATTCGAAAATGAGTAAAGGGAAAGTATATAACTAGCAGGTATAATATAATCTTGTTGTGCCATTATGATGTTATCAAAATCTTGACTGGCTTAACACAATTTTAAGCCATTTTAAGATATGTAGTCGTACTTCAAGATTATTACTTTCAAGGACGATCAAGACCTGTTCAGGTTATCAAGAATAAACAAGACTAGAAGTATGTTTTTGATGCAAAAACGAATGTCTCCCCCCCCCCCCCCCCCCNGTACGTAATGTTCTTTCAGTGATAAAACACATGTAAGTTTTATGTTGCCACCAGGTGACCATTCATTCCAGCTAGACAATATGCACAACTAAAGCATGATGGTCAACAATCCTGTGAAGTTAAGTTGAAATCCTTTGAAAGATGTGGGAGAATTCGATTCACAAACTTAATCTAGCCAAATTCTTAGACAAAAAGGGGCATTACTCCCCCAAAATTGGCCAATCAATCCGGCGTTTTAATATGCACAACTACGCATGATGGTCAACAATCCTGTGAAGTTTGGTTGAAATCCGATGAACGATGTAGGAGAATTGGTGTCCAAAACTTAATGTTGCAAAATTGTAAGTCAAAAAGGTACATAACTCCGACAAATATTAGCCGATCAATTCGGCGAGACGACAGGCACAACTACGCATGATGTTCAACAATCTTGTGAAGTTTGGTTGAAATCCGATAAAAGATGTAGGAGAATTGGCGTCCACAAACAAAATTTGCAAAATGGGGCATAACTCCCACTCAAATTAGCCGGTCAATCTGGCAAGACGATATGCACAACTAGACATGATGGTCAACAATCCTGTGTAGTTTGGTTGAAATCCGATGAAAAATGTAGGAGACTTGGCGTCCACAAACTAAATTTTGCAAAAAAGGGGCATAAATCCCACAAAAATTGGGCGATCAATCCGGCGAGACAATACGCACAACTAGGCATGATTGTCAACAATCATGTAAAGCTTGATTAAAATCCTATGAAAAATGTAGGAGAATTGGCGTCCACAAACTTGGTGACGGACGGACTGACGGACTGACGGACGACGGACGGAAAAGGCAAATACAATATGTCTCCCCCTTGAGAGGGGGAGGGACATAATAACTGCGTTCTAGATCGATCAAGATATGTTAAGTTTGTACCGATAAGAAGATTAAATCAAGAACTAGTTTCATCCTAACATATTTAACTCGTCTTGATCGTTCCTGAACGAAATGAACAAGTGGATCTTATTTCTTACAAACTAACCTAACACGTTTTGATCGTCTTTGAAAACAATTATCTTGAAATCAACTTAAAATCTCACACTGTCTTTACAAAATTGTGTTAAGCCTGTAAAGATCGTGACAAGAATAAAAAGTCCAAAAAAGATCATAACAAATCTGCTAGTGATACAAACAGTCACAATGTAAGAATTACCTCCGGGTAAGAACATCCAAAGTCATATCTGGTAATATTGTCGATTGTTTTATACTTCTGTGTGTAACATACCTACAATAAACGAACAAGCAACTAAATGACAAGAACGCAATGAAATGGTTACATATATAGCGAAAAACAAATCAACTTGACTATAATATCCGCATCTTTTTTTTAATTAACAATTTAACAAAAAGATATTATCGTTTAATTGACTTTGAGCACTGTTTGGGTACAAAGTTTTCAATGAATAACAGATAGCTATTGCCTTACCAGGCGAAATCTTAAATTTTGTCATGGCATTTAATATTTCTACATTATGACACTTTTTTAAAAAAAATCAATTATTGCAAACAAGCAAAAAACATTATGTGAGCCTAACCTCCCTATCATGGCATGTTTCCACATGTTTACATCTGTCCCCGTAAGCCATATTTGAACAGGAATAGCACACAGGGGCATATTCTAAAATAAAGTATTATTTACAATAATTATTGAGATGTATCCAAATATAAAGAAAACGATGTTGAAATAGACATGTTTTACATACAAACTTAGAGACAAAATAAGTATAGGCAATCTTTAATACTAAATCTTATAATTATGTCTCTGTGTTGGGAAATGCTTATTAAGGTAAACAGACACCGTTGTGCTGCCAATTGGATTGCCCATTTGAAAAATAAAGAGTCAAATACGGGCTATTCTTATTTTTGGGTCGGAACAGTAATTTCACAGCTTTCCCTGTGTTAATGGGGGTAATAACAACATTACTGAATAGAATTATCAAGAGACAAAGCAGGTAAAAACCACCGGAAAATTTGTCGACTGCGATGGTACAGGCATTTCAAGAGAAATGATGGGCTAAACTGGTTTTAAGGCTCGCCAAGCCTCCCCAGTTCATTGCGGTTATTTCCGGAAACAACTCAACAGTAATTGTTATTGAGAAAAAAATGAGGTTGTGAAAAGATCTGTTGGATAGCTGATTGGTAAATGTCATTTTCCAACACTAAGACAAAACCAATTTAAATACATGATACATGTTACTTCTCTAATGCAACCCTCAAACAAGACCTGTTGAAAGTTGAAAACATATATTTATATCTTTGTATACAGATATCAGAACGGCAATTCTGTATCACAAACATCATCGACAAAGACAAAACTAAAAATAGCATTGTGATATAAATACAACACAGAAAACAAAAGAACCGACAAAAACTTTCAACTGCAATGCTCCTTACTTGTTCCAGGCATTTCATAAGACATGGTGTCTTAAACTGGTTTAATGGCGCTCCAAACCGAATCAACTGTGAAACATACACACATGAGACAAACTCTCTACAAATACATTATTAAACCAAGCAATGACACAACGCTCTTATTGTTGTTCTTCATCTTGAAGTCACCTTGAGGTCTTCAACAATGAGCTATGCTCATACCTCATAGTAAGTTCAAGACGGCCGCTACCATCGGTTTGAGCGGAATTCATTGCTAAATGTCAAGCAACACTTCGTCGATGTATTTTCTCTCTTGTTCATGGATGCAGGGTTGTCAACAAATAAAATTAACAGGCAAATTGTTTTTACAACTGTTGTAATCTGTTGCCCAACATAAAGACTTATAAAAGTCAATAACAGCATATAAACAATCACAGGGCACTCATCGAGTCAATAGGGCCTGTAAGTCTCGTACAATTTTGGAACTTCCGGGATCAAAAAATGTAAAAAGTTACATTTTACACAAACATATATGACGTTTCAAACAAAAAGCTGAACGTCATAATCCTAAGACGTCATGTAAAGGCGAGAATCGTTTTCGAATTGCCTGTTTATCGTAAATTCTCGTGAGTCACATGACGAGACTTACAGACCCTATTGCAAGAAAAATTAGCAAAAAAAATTGTTGCACTATAAACAGAATAGTCAGAATAAGATATGAAAATTACAAAAAGAAAAAAAAATTAAAATATGCTAAAATATAAAAGTATGATAGTGTATCCATAGACTCTTAAATTAACAATGAAAGGATATGGAGTAAATGCACATGAAATAAAGTCTCTACAAAACATGATTCAACCAAGCAATGGAACAACGCTTTTCTTGCTGTTTTTTCATGTTGAATCAGCATGAAGCCTTCAACAATGAGCTATGCTCATACCTCATAGTAAGTTCAGGACGGCCCCTAAAACCGAAATGAGCGGAATTCATTGCTTAATGACGAGCAACGCTACATCCATGTATCTACTCTTTTGTTCTAGTCTAAAAAAGATGTAGATGTATTTCTTTCTGTCGTTTCCGTTATCTAGTTCTGGAGAATATATTGATGAAATCAATTAAGCAAACAATGCGTTATTAATGAAAAAAAAACTTCATCAATGTATCTATAAGTGAGATTGAAGAATCCAGCATCTTTATTTTATGATCTTTTACGAGTCCTTGAAGAAATTCAGTCTCGTAGGAAATGGGGATAATAACAAAATGACCGAACAGAGTTGTCAAGAGCCGAAGTCCATGAGACAAAAGGTAAATAAGGTGGAAACCACCGTACAAATTGTCGACCGCAATGGTCCTGACTTGGTACAGGCAATTCGAAAGAAATGGGGGGTTACACCGGTTTTATGGCATGCCGACCCTCCTCTGCTATTGTGGTAGTGTCCGGTAGCAACTCAACAGCAGCTATTGAAAGGTCGCATATATACAATCGATTTTTTCTTTCTTGAAAATCTCTAGATTTTTCTTAACTTAGTCTAGTTATGGGATATCTGTTTCCCAGATGACAACATACACTTCTCTTAAACAGCTAGTTTGTTTTTGTCCTCTACTGGATTTTTCTTTACTAACATAATTGACATGTTCAACATCGCGGGTGTCTTATAAGAAGCCGGAGATGCTTACTATAACCGTGGCTCCTGATCTCATGCATGTTTTTATAGGGTCCTTGTTGTGCTTCTGTATGTGTGTTTTCATTTTTCGTTTTTGTGCCGTAATCATGTGGTGTCTTTGTATCTACATGTTTCCGTTTTTTATACTGTTCTCACCGACTTTGCTATACTTTCAGACATAAGGTTATTTGTTCCCTATAATCTCTTTCAGATGTTTTGATTGCTAGTCCGTCAATTGTTTGATAACCTAAAGTGACAAGACAAAATTGTCAAAATGGCCACCTGCAAAACCTAGTTTATGGCAATTCCTGTATTTTGGTGTTCTACAAATACCTTATAAATAAGTTGCCGAAATGGCTCTCGTCGGAGCTAGATTATTTTGCAGTTCGGTATTTCTTAATTGTAATTCCACTGGGATGCTGCCTTTGCTGGTGGACTGTTAGTTCCCCAAGTTATCATTAGTCTGCAGTCGTAAACTACTCAGATGATGGCTCGAAAACTGACTATTTTGAAAAATTGCAATATCAATACTGTTCAAATTTTATAAAACTTCTGATTATCTCCGTCGAACAAAGCTCTATCCTCGGTTGATTTTGCGTTGCTTTAAGGTTTTTCATGTTAAAAGTACTCTTCTAGCTTTTAAACTTTTTTTATTTTTTTCCAAATTTAATGTTTTGTTTTGTCTGCACTGCTCAGACATGAGATGCCGAAATAGTCATCTTGTGAACTAAAATATACAAACAAATGTTTAAGATACTTTTTAACCTACTTCATGAATTTATGGAACTCGTTTCCGTGTAGATAGTTACTTTCAATTTTGGGACTGCCAAAAAAATTCGATTTCAATTTTTGTAAATTCATAGGTGATTTGACAATACCGACTTTCCGTTTTTTTTAACTTTAATTCAAAGGAAAGTAACTAAATCAAATAACACCTGACAAGTCGTCCATTTTAACGACGAACCCTTAAAAATCAGCACTCCTAGATATGAAGTCTATTGCGATATAAAACAAAACAATATAACATATACCATGGCCATATTATTTTGATTAAGTTCACCAAATATCAAGTTTGGAAACAGATCGGTTGAAGAGAAAATAATTTGTACATTTTGGTTAGTTTACTGTGCATGCTTCTCAGGTTTGTCCAGTCTAGAGTTGCTTCCCTTTGCATAAGCGTGTAGAATGCGAGGTCAAATTAAAAAAACTCCATTTTTTTTGACATTATCAAAGGCCGATCGGTTTATAGCATTTTGTTTCGTTATCATTTTGTAAATACATTTAAATTAAAAATAGATAATATTTATCATTGAATTTCAAAATCTTTGCCTAAATTTAGCTAGTCAGACTTGTCTGACATGAAAAAATTACCTTGCGTTTTATAGAAATTTACTGTTTATTAACATTCTAATCCCTTAAAATACTGAGGCTTAATTCCGTGTATGGCACTCGGTGGATGTCCTTGGTACTGGATTTGGCCTCCTATTATATTTCCAAATATCACAAATGCATATACCTATTTGACATCCTGAACTGTAGCTCATTATCACACTATAACAGCATTTAAACCTCTACATGTTATACTCATTTCTCATGAACTCGGCCAAAAGATTTAATTCACAGATGTTTTCTCTGAAGGCTTGTAAACAGAGAAATAAGTACACTGTTATACGTAGAGAATAAGCATGCTCTGTGAAATAAGTGAGAACCGAACGTCAATCTAAAACGAATAATCCAAGGACATCGGTATCATGGGAAAAACAAAGAAACAAAGACATTACATGAGTACGGCACAGAAGTGAAAAATGAGGACACTTACGCATACAAAGATGAACAACTCGGACCAATAAAAACCATGGGTGGGATCAGGTACACCGGTTGAGTAAGTATCTCTCGCCGTGTCATGTCAAATCCGGTAGAGGAAGCAGCAATCAAGCTTTTAAAGGGAAAAATTTGTTGTCGTCTGTGAAACAGATATCCCATAGCGGCTACAAGATGCTGATGTCGACCGTAAAAGTTCTGGAGTGATGACTTCAGGTTATGGGTAACATACCCTTGTTTAAGAAGCCTATTTGTGAGCAACCGGGCTCTATCAATAAAACACTGTATCGACCACAAGCCCTTTAGTAGCGATTGAGCTGGGAGGTGTAAACTCAATATGCCGGCGCTGTTGGAATGTTGCTGCAAAGAAATTTGAAAATTGAAGTCATCGCGTTTGTCATACAGTTTGTAGTCTACCTCTGATGTTGTTAATGTCAAGATTAAGGTCAAGGAATGTGGTCGTTTGTTAGTGACTTTAGTATCTCTTTTGGATAGATGAGATGAAGAAAATCACCAAAGCGAGCTTGCTGAGGGATAAAATATCATATATAATGGAAGATCAAATTAAAGGTTTGGACTGGTTTTTAATCATTATTTTGAAGAAGCCCGTTTATTAATTGAGCCTCAGTAGATTGGAAAAACAGATCGACTTAAAGAGTGGCACAATTTGTGCCCATTGGGATTTGATTGTTTATTGAAAAACAAATACAAGTCCTCCAAACTGCACAAATATATTGTTGATACACAAACTTGGGGACCGCTTTGGAATATTTTTTGTAAGATGATAAAAGATATTCCCTTAAACAGCTTAGTTTGTTTTTGTTTTTCCTCTACTGAATATGACTTCATGACTGGAAAAGACATATTTAAAACGGCAGGTGTCTTATAAGTCACAGAAGATGCTTACTCTACCGGTGCATCTGATCTCAAACATCGTTTTCTATAAGGTCTGTGTTTTTTTTATCTGTATGTGTGTGGTGAATAAAAGGATATGGAGTAAATGCACATGAGACAAAGTCTCTACAAATACATGGTAAAAAAACAAGCAAAGGAACAACGCTTTTATTGTTGTTCTTCATCTTGAAGTGTGTCCCCATTTTACTTTTCTGTGCCGTAATTGTAGGATGTTTCTTTGTTTTCCCAATGATGTCATTGTAATTGGATTATTCGTTTGGACTAATGGTTCAGTTCTTAATTAATTCAGAGTTCTTTCATGCAAAAAATTGTATTTGGACGGTAAGTGTTCTACTTAAGAGGGATAGCTGGCTTTTTTCTAAGAATCAATATTTAGTTTGACGTATGTTTTATTGGTATGTAAGAAAAACAAATATTACTTACCATATAAGTTGATGACACTTAGCAACAAAAGGGGTATAAAAATTAAACCTGACAATATAAATGTAATCAAATGTTCAAGACAAAAGACCAATGGATTTATAACAAATTAATTTTAATGTAACTAAGAGTGTCAATGAATACTGCATTTTCACGCTGACATTATAGGAAAAAGCCCATCTATTTACAATCTTACAATACATAGAACACCAGGTTATGTATATAAATACACATTGTTTTATATATTTCTTAAGATAGTTCGATCCTAATAAAAATTTCAGACAGAATTTTTTTCTTTTAAAATATTTTTGTAGGTCGTGACCTATATATTCAAAAAATAAAATAAAAATGATATGTCACCGATCATCTTTTCTTGTTATCTGGCTTTGAAAATAAGGGCAAATTCGGAATTTTTCTGCAATATTTACAAAGAATATATAGGGAACTGTGATAACATGCTTATTGTTTATCTTTCATATAAAATAACTATCAGATAATTTTTTTTTATTTTTTGATATTTCAGAGATATACACTTAAGCTATCTGTTACGCTGAAAAAATCTATATGTCAACGTTCGATTAAGAGAGATATTTTATATAGTTAACGAAATAGACAATATTACGGGAAAAGGGAGCTAATTCGCGGGAAAGTGTATGTCAATCTATTATGACGTCACAGTGAATAGGCAAATACAGGAATATTCCGGTTAAAAAATCAAGTCAATTCCGCATCTGACTCGTGTTTCGCAAATGCGCCAATCGAATGCGCCGTGTATTAGTGTCGAACTACCTTAAATACACACTGTTTTTTTTTATATATTTCTTAAATACACACTGGATTATATATTTCTGTTTCGTTTATCATTTCAGTTTAGGTGTTCAAGTTTGGTTACACGTAAGACAGTCTTGTTAACAAACGTTTAGCTCTGTCCTTAGCTGAATTTGGCTATTCATTTGAGATCCTTTTGGTTATTTGTTCTCTATTAGCTTTCACACGTTTTTCGGTTAATGGACTTCGAAATGTTTCGGTTTGATCTGCACTGATGAGACATAAGTTGTCGAAATGCGCATATGCAGAAAATAAATTAACAGTAATTTCGATATTTTGTTATTTATAAAAACGAAGGTATATCCCATTTTATCTTGTAAGTTTAAACCCCCATTATATGTTTCAAATTAAATGGTCATTTTTTTTTTGCTAGAACAAGGTATAAACTCACTGAAAAGCATAATATTAATATCAAATATGAAATAGAAAGGAAATGGGGTAATTGTCAAGGAGACAACATCCCATATCCAGGTTAAAACGACAAAAAACAAAACATCTAGGGGTCACCAAATGGTCTTCAACACAGTGAGGAACCTCACACCATATAGTAAGCCCTAAATGGCCTCGAAAAGGTAAAAAAGTGAATAAATCAATGGAAACAAACCACATCCAATAACCCAAATATCAAGAAACTTAAATTTTATAAGAAGACAAGGACAAGCCAATGACCAACATATTCCTGACTTGGGATAGGCGCAAAAATTGCGGTGGGGTTAAACTCGTTTTCTTGGATCCAAACCCTCCCCTATGTGTGGTGAATGGCTAAAAATAAATACACAAAAAGACTCACAGTAAAAATCAAACTAGAAAAAAGTCCAACTTATCAAGACGAGTACCCTTACAATGAAGTACATAAAACATGAAGACAATACACACAGGTACTGTCCGGACAAATGCTCACAGTTACTGACAGCTAGCTAAGGACATAATTTCCGTTGACTATGATATCAAGCCTTCTTACATATGAAATTTCAATTGAAATACTTCTAAATAGATTTGGTATAACAACATCATCAATTATGAAAGAAGAACATGATATTGTGCAATGCTAAAAACTGCCAATATGAAAAATTGTTTAAATTTAGTTATGGTGTAAAGCATTTAGGAGATGATCAATATTTTTGCCAACAAAAACCAGAAGTAAAGATTTAACAACAATGCTCTATTTATATCCTTTATGAATAAGTTTTTTGCAAATACTTCACACCACATACCAGTACCGTAATTTCAAATTATACAAATTTTATACATCAATAAAACTTGCCAATACCTCCAAAAAAATACTGCAAATATTAGCAAGTTTTTTTTTACTTATTTTATTTTATTTTATTTTATTTCATTTTTCACATATGGTTGCAAAAAAATTAATTTAAGACAAACCAGTTTTGTTTTTATACCCTTTTTGTATGATTTAGATTTATAAGAACACTTTGCTGGTTAATTAATGTCTGATGACGATCCCACATCTATGGTTAAAAAAGAACGGGGATTTATTGTTGCTCCACAATAAGCAATGACTTCCGATCAAACCAGTGCTAAGGGCCGTCTTCAACGTACTATGAGGTATGAGCCAAGGTCATTGTGAAAGATCTCATGATGGTTAAATGATGAAGAACAACAATTAAAGCGTTTTTCCATTGCTTCTTTTACTTTGTATTATAAACCCATTTAGTTTCGCCAGATATAAATATTCATAATTGCAAATATAATTGTAACGTTTATTTTCATTGGTCAACGTCATGAATAGCAAACAGAAATATTTTTCGATATTTCCGTTTGCCCATCAATCCCGGCTCTGCAAAAATATAGTGCAGCAAATAAAGACGTCGTTAACATGGATATTTTTTTGAAAAAATTGCCGACACGACCCAGGTATGGTTTTATTTGTTCTTATCGTTGTTCCATTGCTTGTTTTTACCATATATTTGTAGAGACTTTGTCTCATGCGCATATACTCCATATCCCTTTATTGATTATTTATGTAGGCATCTATGTGTATTTAATGGTTAAACTAAGTCACATTTCATACTAATGACAAATCTGTGAAATAAATAGTAGTGTTTTCATTCACAAGAAGGGGTTAAAATTTAGAATTTTTGTTAATCTGCAATTTGTCTGAAACAGTTTAAAACATGTTTTACGGATAGCTCAGGCATTCTGTGACGATATAACATCCTTATTTCAAAGTTATATATAAATCTATAAGAAATCTACATCTCAACGAAAAATCAATGGAAATCCTAGAAAACTGAAAATTCCCATTTTTTACACGTTTTCGAGTAAAATGGCCGAATATAGGCTAACTTGAACAGGTAAATTCTTTTTAGAAGATCCTCTGTATGTCAGATATAGTAAAGTATCAACCAAAATTGAAATAAAACATTATTTTATGGCATTTAGAGTTTGATTATTTCGATTTTTTTCCTTCACTTTTACGAAGAGGGTGCTTATTTCGATATTTGTGAACCTAAAAGAAGATTTCAACAAAATATTTAGACACATTCGTTGGTAAAACAGTAAAACCTGCATTAAGAGACCACTCAGGGGAGAGTGCAAAAGTGGTCTCTTACAGAATGTGGTCTTTTAATAAAGGTTCATAATATAACTGAAAAAGATTGTTTTAATAGTCAGTCATAATTTCAAATTTTTGTTTTAAATACTTTGAATATGCCTGGATTCTTTGCAACTTTACATGTACTTTTGAATTAACATAGTCAATTTATCATCTCCTCTACAATTAAAACTGTCCCTGTATTTTAATTTTGAAAGACCTCAGGTATGTTTATGTAACATAAAATTTTATCCTCCGTTAAATAATGTCCAAAGGACAAAATTTCATATGAAATAATATCCATGAAAATTTCATCATGAAATTTTGTCCGGGACACTATATCATCATGAAATAATGTCCTTAGCCATGAAAAAATGTCTTTCATTTATTAACTTTATTTCATAATGAAATTTAGCCATGGACAAAATGTCATAATGAAATAATGTCCACGAAATTATTCCAGAATTTCAAAATCAAATTACTTCTGAGAAATCTAAGCAATGTAATGATAACAATGTACATGTAAAAAGAATATTAGGTAACAAATTTTGGATGCATGCTTGACACCGGAATCATTAGGTGTCTTTTCAGTATGTCATAGGCTGTTTGTTTGCTCTGTTTTCTGTCCACTCTACCAAAAGGAGGGAGCATGTTGTTTTGATAACCTTCCCTTCATCCTTACGTACACGTTTGTCTGCCTGTCAGAGTCAGCAAGTGTCTACATACAGATAAATGTATGAACTTATAAAAGCTTTTCAATAAATTTATAGTTTTATAAAAGTTTTGTTATTAGCAGATAATATGTCAAATTGTGCTTGCAAGTGTAAGATACAAGATTTTGATTTTTGTTTATTTTTACATAAACAAAAAAACAAAAAACAAAATAAAAAAACATTGCACTTGCAATATTGGCCAGATTTACTGACATCATGCATATTAGCATCAACTGTGTGTTAGACATAAATATCGTGGTGGCATGCTTCACTACTTTTCTACTAATCAACTTATTATTTATACTATTTTCCATTTCTTATAAGTTGATACTTAATTTTGCTTGTAACATGATCTTTAACTATTAATGCAATCAACTGTTTGACTTTTTAAAATTAAGACACTATAATGATTTATTGAATTGTTTTAAATTTAAATACCATTGCCTGATAGCATCCTGCTATGAAATGTTGTCCAAAATGTAACTTTTAATTATCTCCCATCTGTATGGACATAATTCCACAATACCTTTCCATGAAATAATGTCCTATCATGACACAATTACATATGTAAAAATGTCTTCAACCTTTTCACAATTTCATAACCTATTTCAGTTACTGTACTATGAAATGTACTCCATAAAGAGATGTATGCTCTTTAATTGTCTTAGATATGGTGCACTTGTACATGAGATAATATCTCATGTGTACACTTTGTTCAATTACTATTATCTAAATTTATATAAATTCTAAAACCTAAGGATTAACTCATTCCATCGTAGTTTTGTCCTAACCTATTTTTGATATTACTGATTATTCGGATTTTGTTTGGTTTTATGCATTTTAAACATTTTTGGAAATTATGGATCTGCTTTGTTTGGGTTCTAGTCCTGCTGAGGAGGAATTAATTTCCGAAATGGCCATACAGCTCATTAAAATTATTGCAGATGGAGTTAACATATGTTTTATGGTCTCAAGTTCATTTACTCCTTATCCTTTCGTAAAATATTTAATACAGGAGTTTGTCTCTTATTGCAGTGTGGAGTTGAAAAAAATACTTCCCCGTGGTAGAGATGTGTGCTCTTTAATTTTCTTAGATATGGTGTACTTGTACATGAGATAATATTTCATGTGTACACTTTGTTCAATTACTATTATCTAAATTTATGTAAATTCTAAAACCTAAGGATTAACTCCGTCCACCGTAGTTTTGTCCTAACCTATTTTTGATATTATACATTTATTTCCCATGCATGTGGGAGATATGAAGATTTGTTTACCCGAGGGAATCATATTTCCCGATGGCATCGCCTGAGGGATATATGATTCCCCGAGGGTAAACAAATCTTCATATCTCCATCATGCATGGGAAATAAATATTTTATTCCACCACTACTTTTAATACGTACAAATAATTGGCGATTGTATGCAGAGGGGACTCTGCTTCCCCTCTACCTTTTCTGAATTTTTTTCATGATCTGGAAGCAAAATTCAGGGAAAAGGTGACAAAACCTTGCAAAAAGTCGTCTGGAATCATTTTTACCTGAATCTCCGCCTGAATCCCCCTGAAATGGAAGGCCGCTGCATCCAGCGGTGAAAATTTAATGGAGTAAGGATTCCAGAACTAAAAGTACACTACACATAGAAAACGCATTGTCGTTGCTGAAATAAATTCGTTTCATTGATTTTTGAAATTGACATGATAACACAAATGAACTAATTAAAACTGTACTGTTGAGACCTTATTAATAAGCAAATACTCCTGAGTAGACTACATTGAGCTGTCCATTAACTCGGAACGCCTCTTCACTATTGCTTAAACTCACTCACTAATATTTTGTACGATAACCCTTGTAAAATCTAGAGGATTTCGAATGAGGGGAATATGATATTTTGGACACGACATTAAGCGGGAGACACGATGTTTTGTTCACAGTCACGTGTGACGGTCTTGGCCAATGAAAATCCCTTATTTCTTAAGTTATAAATATATAGTGGAATAATACTGATTATTCGGATTTTGTTTGGTTTTATGCATTTTAAACATTTTTGGAAATTATTGATTTCCTTTGTTTGGGTTCTAGTGTTGCTGATGAGGAATTAATTTCAGCTCATTAAAATTATTGCAGTTGGAGTTAACATATGTGCTATGGTCTCATGTTCATTTACTCCATATCCTTTCGTAAAATAGTCCATAAAACATTATTGCATAGGCCATTAAAACATTTATATTCAGATTTTTACGATCCTAAAATTGGAAATCCGTTTTTATGTCAAAATATCGAAAATCAAGAAAATTTCCATTTTCACACATTTTGACATAAAAACGGAAAATGCTGTTTGTTCTCAACTTTGCACTACAACAGATAAGTTAGGTATAAAAAGTACTGCAAATTACCAAATCTGTTTATGTGAAAGACATTAAAAGCCAAAAAAATCGTCATTTCCGTCATTTTTTTAATTTGGAGTGGTACATTTTTTGTATCCACAGATCATAAAAAAGGTTTAAATAGCCCAAACTTATATTCTTTTTAACGATTATGATTTTGATTCAGCTTTCATTTGATACCAAAGTTTTGTATATTTCAGCCATCAATATCCCCTATTACGTAAAAAATGTAAGTTACGTCCCAGCTCTTCTGGATTTTTAATCAGTTTCTGGCATTTTAAACAACATTACCGTAAAAACGAGGATTAGAAATGCCCTTAGTAATAAGCTGTTTGCGAGTAACGCCATTCTCAGATATTAAATATTCATATCTGTTATAAAACTTCTTCAAGGTATTCAACAACTTATGGAATCTGTAACCCTGTTGTAAAAGTTTGCCTGTGCTAGTAAGGTTACATTCATTAAAATCGTGAAGAGTAGAACAAACACGTGCGAATCGTACTAGTTGAGAAATGTACACCCCGTATGATGGAGCTTGAGGGATGTCGCCGTCAAGAAAAGGGAAATTAGTTATAGTGAAATCAAAATTATCAAAAATGTCCAGCAAAAGATTGAGTGCATTTATCATTTCATCACATAAACAATAATTATTGTATATAATATTAGAGAAGAATCCTTGCTTTTTTGTTAGAACAAATGAACTGCAGTCCAGAAAATTTAAAAAAACATTTAATAAGTTGTCCCAATTTTGATTTAATCAACTTATGTGGAAGGGTAGTATAAAGTGTGGAAAAATCATAACTGTCGATGGATAAGACTGGTCTTTGAATAGATTGTAGTTTATCTAAAACTTCAATTGAATTTTTTACACTCCAAAAGTAATTTACACCAGAGTTTTGATAAGTTTTTTCACAGTATTTAATAACCATTTCCTTTATACAAGTAAGTTAATTAGTTATATGGATGGATAAATTAGTAGTAGAACACTTACTAGATGCCGAAATAAAATGATGTTTGAAAGGATTTTTGTGAATCTTAGGAATCGAGTACCTGGTAGGCAACGTGTTATCTTTAGGTGGAACTTTAAGCATTTCTGTATCCTTATAATGTTGTTGGGTTAACGTTTTTTCGTCCCAATTGGTACGTATGAAAGTTTGTGTTTGATTTGAGAAAGGTATTTGATGATAAATATATTGTGGTTTCAAATGTGAAATCGATATTCAAAGCCGATATATCGTTGTTTATATAACTCAAGCTTGCACAATTTGCATCTGCATTTGTTCCAAATACTTACCATGCGTCATTTTTCTCTTAATGTCGCCGGATCTATGAAATTATTGATAAGATAGCATATATAGTGCACATATTATAGATCTTCAGATTATCAATATTTGTGTAATAGGATCCAAAAGGTATAAATCATTGACACTCTAACTTACTTAATGATTTTCACCATCAGATATATTAGGAGAAGTGGACATATATCATACTTCTTTTAAGGTAACAAGACACCAAAAAACGTAACGTCAGTGATCGTTCTTAACGATAAGGCAAATTATGTTGATGCTGGACTAAACGTTTTTTTTGATATATAATATATAGTCAACTGTTAAATAATATCCATATTAACTTTGTTAAAATGTACATGTACACTCATTTAACGTATATTTATAATGAAAGGGTGCCTTTATTCGCCTAAATGAAAACAAAAATCAACATAAATAACACATATAAGCGTATGAGAAGGATACATATTGCGTTTATAATTTTCCTAGTTTAAGTTTTCAGCTTTTATATATTCCATTGTTACATGCTACAATCTGCTGCTTTAAATGATTAAATCACAAGTTAATCCCTTTAAACGATTCTAATGTCTTTACTTTTCCTCTAAATTAAAAAAAAGTTGCATCTCGACTGTCTTCATTTTCTCGTTGTTAATGTTCAACAGACAAAACATACATTCGGCAGTTTGTTAAATGTAAACAGATATTAATAGAGCATTATACAAGTCAAAATGTAGTAAAGCATTCCATTAAACCGAATTAAAGGGTATCTTGATATTTAGTAATATACTAGGTCTAAAAGTACTTCTGATTAATTGTCTCACTTCAAGATGGTTCACTTTTAAACTCTAATTAAGAAAGAGGCGCGATTACCTAACAATGACACTCAAAAGATATTTTTAAAATTTGCGCAGTTTTTCAGATGTCAGTTATTATGTATTATATGCTGCAAAGATCGCAACTTTACCTATAATTGCAAACAAATTGTCACAATTTTATCTTGCCAGTATCAACAAAAAATTCAATTGATGCACGTTCCGGAAAAATATTACAATTTCCATCCTCCACTTCCCAGATTGGTGCAATTTTTGTACTCCTACAAGTTCCCTTGAGGGATCGGACGAGTGGACTCTCTAACTGTGGAAGATACTCTCAAGAAGTATCGTGAAATTGAAATTTTGAACCATTAAAAAGTATATAATTCTGCATCATACAAAGAATATGAAATTCAGATTGTGTCCTTTTCCAGGGTTCTATAATGGGGAAAATGTATTGGCTGTTACAAAAAAACAATCTCAAAATTGACAACCTTAATTGTTAAGACGAAATTCCATTAAAAACTTTTATTTCTTTCATCTACAATGTATCATTTATTTTATTTTTATTTTATTTTATATAATAATGCGAGTATTGAAAAAAACATTAATTGCAATAGTTCTGTGTCAAATTGCAAATAAAAGATTATCATTGTAACAAAAATGAGTTCAGAAAGTATCACATCTTCCATGTTTTGATGCCAAGATAAAAGATCACCATTTACATGTATATAATTTCTGCCAATGTAAGGTTGAATTTTGTCCCTTTGAAAATTGACCTTTTGGTTATTTTTCGATATTGAAAATTGATTCCAAAGCTATAGAATTTTGAGCAGCTCAATTTTCAACGGGCTAATTGTCAGATTACACCGGAACTAGCAAAAGCCAGCGGTAAGGTTAAACCGCTTTATAGACTTCGATCTTCTTTGATCTGATAATTGTATCTATTCTGATTCAACATAAAGGGTATTTAGTCCATGGGCTGGCATAACCCCCTGTGCACTCCCATCTTATCATCCCCACTTATGAACCCAAAGTTCACTGTAAAATCGTTATATATGTAAAATAATTAATTGTTCTGAGGGATATATAAGTTGTCTTAAAACATTGCTTAGAAAAACAAAGAGTGTTTAATGTGACTCTGATAAAATCTTACCCCTACCTTAACAAATTGTCCCTAAAATTGTCAATTTTTTGTCTATGTTCGCATAAAAATAACCAGAGCGTGGAAAATGTGAGCTGAATATGACAATTTTGCAAGAATTACTTAATAATTAGGAATTTAATCAGCTTTTTGTCGACTTTAACTCAATATTTTGCCCATAATTCATGAAAAATGGGAATTTCAAACATTTCGAATTTGACCAAAGTTCACTGTTAAATCGTTATTTATATTTCAAATCTGGATGATATATCTGCAGGTTTGCCATTTAACTGATCTAAGCGATACAAAAGTTGTCTAAAAACCTTGTTTAGAAAAACAAGGAGTGCTAAATGTGACTCTGAATACCAAAGATTTCACCCCTACCCAAACAAATTTTCCCTAAATTTGTCAGTTTTTTTTGTTTATTTTACTTAAACTCAACATTGTGCCCGAAATTGAGGAAAAATGGAAATTTCCAACATTTCAGATTTGGCCAAAGTTCACTGTTAACCCCTTGTATATGGCAAATCTGGAGAATATATCTGCAGATATGCCAGTGAATTGCTTTGAGGGATACATTAGTTGTCTTAAAACATTGCTGAGAAAATCAAGGAGTGTTTAATGTGAATCTGAATACTGAAAATGTTACCCCTACCTTGACAACATTTTCCCTAAAATTGTCAATTTCATGTCTTTGTTCGTATAAAAATAGCCAGAACACGCAAAATGCGAGTTGAATATGACAATGTTTCAAAAATTACTTTATGATTAGGCATTTTATCAGATATTTGTCAATATTTTGCCCAAAATTCATGAAAAATGGGAATTTTCAACATTTCAGGTTTGACCAAAGTTCAATATTAAATCGTAATATATTTCGAATTTGGGTGATGTATCTGCAGGTTTGCCATATAACTGATCTAAGCAATACATAAGGTGTCTTAAAAAATTGTTTAGAAAAACAAGGAGTGCTAAATGTGACTCTGAATACCAAAACTTTTACCCCTTACTCAACCATTTTTCCCTAAAATTGTCAATTTTTTGTCTTTTTTACGCATAAAATTAACTCAAACGGGCAAAATACGCGTTGATTATGACAATGTTGTATGAATTGCATCACGACTTGGTAATTTAACAGCCATTTGTGGACTTAAACTCAACATTGTGCCCGAAATTGAGGAAAAATTGGAATTTCCAACATTTCAGGTTTTGCCAAAGTTCATTGTTAACCCCTTGTATATGACAAATCTGGAGGATACATCTGCTGATATGCCAGTGAATTGCTCTAAGGGATACATTAGTTGTCTTAAAGCATTGCTTAGAAAATCAGAGTGTTTAATGTGACTCTGAGTACCGAAAATCTTACCCCTAATACAACAACATTTTCCCAAAAATTGTCAATTTCATGTCTTTGTTCGCATGAAAATAACAAGAACACGCAAAAATGTATATAATATATGACAATGTTGCATGAATAACATCATGGTTGGCGTTTAAACAGCCATTTGTTTACTTATTCTCAATATTTTGCCCCAAATTGATGAAAAATGGGAATTTTCTACATTTCAGATTTGTCCAAAGTTCACTGTTAAATCGTAATTTATGTCAAATATGGAGGATATATCTGCAGATTGTGCAATTTAATTGTTCTGTGTGATACATTAGTTGTCTTAAAACATTACTGAGAAAAACAAGGGGTGTTTAATGTGACTCTAAATACCAAAAATCTATCCCCTACCCCAACAAATTAACCCTAAAATAATAAATTTTTTGTCCATATTCGCGTAAAAATAACCAAAAAAAAACGCAAAGTCTGTATTGCGTATAGCAACGTTGTATTGATTTTATCATGATTTGTCATTTTATGTCCCACTTGTCAGATTAAACTCAATATTTTGAACAAAATTGATGAAAAATGGGAATTTTCAGCATTTCAGATTTGTTCAAAATTCACTTTTTGATAGTTATATATGGCAAATCGGGAGGATATATCTGCAGATATTCCAATTCATTGTTCTAACTGATAATCTTAAAACAATATTTAGAAAACCCAGGAGTGTTCAATGTGACTCTAAATACCGAAAACTTTACCCCTACCCTAAGAAAATGATGCTAAAAAAAAACCAAAATATGCCTGTCTATTCATTTATATGAACAAAACATACTGATGCTTTACTTTCTTAAAAAAATGCATTTGATATTTTGCAATATGCAATTTAAACGCCAAAATATTTGTAAAATTGAATATTTGGGCGATTTCGTGGAAATGGCAATTTTCAGTATTTCGGAAATTTACAAAATTCAAAGTTGAATTGTTCTATAACTGCTCATAAACTACGCGCATGATCTTATTTGTGAAATATGGGAGTCTCTATGTATTTTTATGTCTGAAATTATGTTATTGGACCTTTATACAATGTTTAAGCTTTTCAAGCTGAATAAAATGAAATAAATTGTGCTGAAAAAAAATTGGGGTTGGGAGGGGTAATATGTTTGCAATTTATGAGAGTTTAGTTAGTGTAAAATGTTCAAAAGCATACTTTCTAATAGCTTAGATATAATGAAACGATATTTTATCGACATTTCAAGTTATATATCAAATTCGTGAAGTATTTACATCTCTAAGTCAAAACAGCAATAATTCTGAAAAACGGAAAATTCCCATTTTTTTATAAAATTTCGAACAGAAGGGCCAAAGAAAGACTCCTTAAAAAGTCTACTTAAATGGTCTTTTGCATGTCAGCTATAGGGAAATACACACAATCATTTGCATTAAACGTTACCTTTCCTTCATTTAGAGCCTGAATATTTCAAATTTTCCCTTTATTTTAAGGGGGAGGGTGCTAATTTTGACATTTCTGATTCCAAAATATGTCTGAATCTAACGTTTTTTTTACACAATTTGTTGCTTATGTATAATGAATCATCATTGCGTTGGCAATTATTAGATATATATTCAAATTTGCACGATCCATAAGTAAGAAAGTCGAAATTGTGAAAAAAAAAATTAAAATTCCGAAAATTTTCATTTTTAAAACAATTTTTACTGAAAATCAAAATATTAAGGACCTTTCTGGTCTAATTTTTCAACATTGTATCACAACTGATAAATAATGCATAAAACTAGATCAAATGATGAGATTTATTTATTTGAAAAGAAATGACAGCTAAAAAATCGTCGTTTTTGCAATTTTTGTAGAGGGAGGGGTACAATTTTTGTATTTCCCGAACATGAAAATAGCGTAAAGTGGCCAAACTCGTGTTCATTTTAAAGGATATTAAATAGGCATGAATTTGGTGCCAAATTTTAGTACATGTAACTTATCTACATAAAAATTATGGAGCTTAAAAGACGAAATTAAGGTTAAAACTAAAATACAAGAATTTTGTGTGGTGTACTTTATAAATGGCACATACTGTCTTTGCGTGCAGGTTGTATTCTTGTTAACATGTTTTACCTTGAAGAAGGTATATAAAAGGACTGAAAAAAATCGGTCTGGATCATAAGTGAGGGTGCACAGAAAGTGATTTCAGTCCATGGTTTATTTCTATTAGCACATTTAGGTAACCTTGTAACTATTTGAGCAGTTTCCGTCTTGAGTTTATTCATTTTGTCTGCTATACATGCATGACACTGCCTACTACAGAATTAATACACTATAATATGCCATAATTGTCCATATAAATGTTGAATATTCATATGTTGAAGTGACAGATAATTTTAGTTAGGATGTTTAAAAATGGATAACAGGAAACACCTACGATGGCTGAAAATTATAATTACATGCAACAATTTTCAAGGGAACTACAAAAGAAAAACACGTATAAGACAAAAGACAAACGTAGACAACGATAAGAGTATACATTATTATTAAGTACATCGTCAAACGGAGAAAAGAAGCACATTCTAAAATCAAAATTCCAACAATAAACACGGCATTTTTATGCAATGCAAATAAAAACAAAAGTCAAAGACAAAAAAAACAACAAAAACAAATAACGCCAGTGAAGTAAAGCAAAAATCGTAGGTATCATGAGGCACTGTGGAAGGTTAAATAATCTACATCCATAGCATTTGTAAAATTGCCAATGGTCATTTCGACAATGCACGTGTCTTCCGTGCAGATCATATCAAAACATTAGGTAATCCATAAACCTAATATGTGTAAAAACTGAAAGAGTACAAATAACCAATAGAATCTAAATAGAAAATCAAAAGTCAGCTAAGGATAGAGATACAATGTATGCACTTGGGAGATACTTCCTAGTTTTAAACAACATTTTAAACAACATTTGTAAAGAACCACACTGAGTCAAACAAGAAGTACACGGAGAATGACGTAATCAAGATGTTGGAATCTTTAATAGATAATAGTTTTGTCGAATTTGGAGGTCGCGTTTTTCAAAAGACAATAGGGATTCCCATGGGAACTAACTGCACGCCGCTTTTAGCTGATCTCTTTCTTTTCTCGTATGAGGCCAAGTTTTTACAAGGGCTAACACAGAAAAAACAAACATTTAGCCCAGTCCTTTAATTTCAGCTTTCGCTACATAGACGATGTACTTTCTCTTAATAATCCAAAATTCAAGGAATATTTACACTAGATCTATCCCAATGAGCTTAAAATTAAAGAGACTACTGACACACCTACTTCAGCTTCGTACTTAGATCTGTTTATATACATTGGTGAAGATGGACGTTTGAAATCTAAGCTATATGACAAACGTGATGATTTTAACTTCCCAATTGTGAATTTTCCCTTTCTCAGCAGCAATATACCTACCTCTCCAACCTTTGGAGTGTACATTCCACAGTTGATTCCTTACTGTCGCGCATGTAGTTTATAAAGCGATTTTTTTAATAGAGCAAAAGCACTGGCCCAAAAGTTGCTCAGTCAGGGATTTGTTCAGCCTTTGTTGCTTTCATCCCTTCAGAAATTTCATGGCCGTCACCATGATATCATTGACAGACATGACGTGTCTGTGTCTCAAATGAAAACGGACATTTTCAGCTAGATTTCACGTCTTCACGGATTTGACATAACCGGTTTTGACTCAACCCTGGATTGGCTAACTGAAAGTGTGACGGGTGCCG
Source organism: Modiolus philippinarum (assembly GCA_002080025.1). Lineage (NCBI taxonomy): Eukaryota > Metazoa > Mollusca > Bivalvia > Mytilida > Modiolidae > Modiolus > Modiolus philippinarum. The sequence continues at coordinate 60,702 of MJUU01011379.1, forward strand.
CTAGCGGAGCAGGACATGCTTACCCTTCCGGAGCACCTGATGTCACTCCCGGTTTTCATGGGAGTTCACACAATGGGTGCCTTAGTTTTTAATGTCTTCTTTTTATTTCCGTGCTTGTAGCTGTCCCGCGTCCTTGTTTGTCTTTGTTTTGCTCTGTTACCGTTTTTGCCATGTCTTCGGATTTCGATTTTTGTAGTCTTCGCTCCCCTTGTTCCTTCGGTATTCTACTGCCGTTGTTTCAGAAATATAGATATTGCAAGTTTCCCAATTAAATCGGTTTTGGGTCAGTAGCAAAGTACTGTATACATGTTTTGCGCTCGGGGACTAACAGTCGGAATATTATGTGAAAAAGATCAAGGAAATAATAGGGTTAAATACAACCCTATAATGTTGGTTTTATATAAGTAAATATAATTTCACTTTTTTTCACGTCATATATTTAATCTTGATTTTTATCATTGATGACGTAGTTATAGATCGAAATTTTAAAAACAAACTCTCATTACGTGAATGAAAAGCGCAAAGATTTGCTGTTTACAACGATAAGAGAAACAGGATAAACATGTACAAGTATTTGATGCATCGCTGTATAAATTACATAGCATTCTTTAATTATAGAATAATTTTTAACCTATAACATTTGATATCAGAATCAAACAGTCATGTGTTTTAAGGATGCATTCTCCTGAGGGGTCAAAATTTTCCTGCATCAAGTTTTTCCCGAAACCCACATTTTTATAATGCTAGGACCCTGAAAATATCATTCTTGAAGAGAAAATCATGTGTCCGTGTGAATTTTTTTATGCTATAGTCATTCGAAAGCAACTATTTTTCCACGATTTTGGTCAAATTTCATCAATTTTGGCCTATTTTGGGGGCATTTTTGGCTTAAATATTGATTTCTAGCATCAAGTTTTCTCTCAAAGTTTTCAGGTTATTAGATCCCATGAGTCTGAAGAAATATCACAAATAAAATGCATAGGTCCGTGATGATATAAGAAAGTTTTGTAAGAAATTGTTGCTTTTTTGGTCAAATTCAAGACTTCGTAAAATCTGTATAATCTAATTTTTTTTTCGGAATTCCCATCAATTACACAGTCAAAACTCACCATTTTTTTGTTTAAATAGTTGGACAGTGATATCTTAAAGAACTTAGAAAAGAAATCATATGAATAAAATGGATACCTTTCTTGAAAATTTATTATTTATTACCCCTACCCCAAAATCTGCTACATTCTGACGGAGATCAATGGTCAAATTTGGTCACAGTCAAAACTCACCATTTTTTTGTTAAAATAGTTGGACAATTATATCTTAAAGAACTTAGAAAAGAAATCATATGAATAAAATGGACACTTTTCTTCAAAATTTATTATTTATTACCCCTACCCCAAAATCTGCTACATTGTTACGGAGATCAATGGTCAAATTTGGTAAAAAAGTATAATTTTCCATTTCTCGAAAACTACTGGTCGTAGATACATAATTTTTTGACACAATTTGGGAGGGTCATTATATAATATATTTCAATAAAAAAATGTCACTCATAAGGCAAGTTTTAAGATTTATTTATGAACGAGATTTGAACGAGACTGAAACCTCAGGAGAATACATCCTTAAGATTAATTTGTATTGACAATATGTATACTCTTAGCACTGATATCATAGGGAGTGTCTTGCACGTTTACAGTTCAAATTGACGTAAACGCTTATAAGAAATATAAGATGTTGGGGATTTCACTGGAAAGAGTATTCAACAAAATAGATAAAATGTCTACAATCAAGGAAATCATAGTTTTTTAATATTTCAACAAAGATCTTCTGTTTAGTACAGAAAACAATCCTGTCAGAAGTTTGTAAGTTATCAAAGTTTAAATATTCATTTTTTTCTTGATATCTAACACAGATTTCAGCAGAGTTGAGCGAGTGTTAAAATAAACAACAATAATGTGCAACAATACGGACATTGACTTCAAGTTTGTAAATTGAGACATGTGATTGTAGTTCCCGGCCATTGTAGGTGTTTGCTGACGTCCNTTTTTTTTTTTTTTTTTTTTTTTTTTTTTTGACTTCAATCCATCAGAATAAATGCAATATTTCCTATATGACGTTAAGTTTGACAAAGAAACGAGTTGGGTAAAACATCTTATTTCCATGTTAAATCGACCGAAAACAAAAGCATCCAGGGTCACCGTACGGTCTTCAACATAGTTAGGAACCTCACACTATATAGCAAGCCCTAAATGGCCACAAAGAGTAAAACAATAAATAAATCAATAGAAACATACCATATCCAATAACCCGAATCTCAAGAAACTAAAATTTTATGAGAAGACAAGGACAAGCCAATGGCCAACATATTCCTGATTTGGGCCAGGCGCAAAATTGCGGTGGGGTTAAACTCGTTGTCTTGGATCCAAACCCTCCCCTATGCGTGGTGAATAACCAAAAAGGCTCACAGTAAAAATCAAACTAGAAAAAAAGTCCAACTTATTAAGACTAGTACCTTTACAATGAAGTACATAAAACATAAAAATCAATACACACAGGTACTGTCCTGATAAATGTTTGCAGTTGCTGACAGCTAGCTAAGGACATAATTTTCGTTGACCAAGTTATCAAGCCTACTAACATATGAAATTTCAATTTCAAATACTTCTAAATGGATTTTGTATAATACATCATCAATTTTATGAAAGAAGAACATGATATTGTGCAATGCAAAATAATTCAAATAGGAAAAATTGTTTTAATTTTAATACGGTGTAAAGCATCGAGTAGCTTATCAAAATTTTAGCCAATAAAAACCAAAAGCGAAGATTTAACAACAATGCTGTATTTATATCCTTTATGAATAAGTTTGTTCATCGTATCAATAAGTCTTGAAGGACAATTTTTTAAATTCATACGCTTTGTAAATGATATTTCCATAGAAGGTTGAATGTGAAACGCCCTGTTTAGTAAGAGTCCTGCATGTAGAACCAAATTTTCTTAATAAGTCAATGTATCTATAATAAAATTTAGAAAATGTTTTTTAACAATTTATGATATCTAAAAGTTTTTAAGTTGGACAGTGATTTCGGTCGTTGAAGTCAGAAACCTCACTACTTACTCCTGCATATCGAACAAGTTGTGAAATGTAGCCTCAATAAGAAGGGACTTGCGGAACATCGCCTTTGAGATTGGGAATATTAACTATAGGGATAGAGAAATCATCCCTTTTATCATAAACTTTAGTGTTTAACTTTCCTTGATTTATTTATTGATATATCAAGATCAAGAAAAGGAGAATTTCATTTATTTAAAGTTCGTTCCGCAGGATAAATTTCGTCTGTTAATTTAGAACTAGGACTATTTAAAGCCAAAATATCGTCCAGACATCTATATGTATTGTTAAAAAGATCCACTAAGTGCTGTTTAGAAGGGTGGTTTTGAATTTGGCCATGCATTCTGACTCGTATCAACAAAAAAATCAATCCGCAATGGGAGGTGCATAGTTGGTACCCATAGGAATACCTATTATTTGCCGATAGACTGTATCACCGAAACGAACAAAAATATCATCAAGCAGAAAATTTAATACTTTTATGATATCCTGACAAGTCCAGTTGTTATATTTGTATTGTGTGTCGTCACTGAAAAACGAATTAAAGATATTGCAACAAATATAAGTACATCCTGATTTTTTGAAGGACAATTTGATCAAATACGAAAATATCTGTTCGATAAAGTGTATGTGGTAATTTAGTATAAAGGTTAGAAAAACCATTGCTATCGACGGAGGTGTTTGCTCTATTATCAGATTAAAGTCTTTCCAAAATTTCCACCGAATTTTTAACACTCCAAAAGCAGTTAATTTACTGTATTCGTAACATTTGTTGCTGAAAGTGATTCATCTTAGTGCAAAACATTATCTTTGTCATCGCACCGACTTCAGTGACGTCACTCTTTATTGCATTTGTCTAGCAGTCAAGTTTGCCATTGTTGCTTGGTGGACTTCATATCCGAATTCGATAAAGATAGGTTACATTTATGTAATTGTGATATTTTGTCTCATTATATTTGTTTAATCATAAAGCTCATTGACTTACATAAATTAACATTATTAATGCATAACATTACAAATTACAAAAGGAAACACAAATTAATGTGAAACAATTTTAATATATTTCACATTTGGTGATACCGTTTTATTTTTCAGGTAGATAAACAATATTTCATCGGATACTCGGTAGCGCATTCGAAACATAACGAGTCTGATATGAATTCCGTATAACATTCAGGCCTAAACAACTATTTGACACATTTTTCTTTGTTACATCGTAATTGCCTTTCATGTCTGAAACTTCATATCCCGTCTACTTTTTCGCACATGGGCTCCTTTTTGTCGTTTACTGCGCATATGCAGAAATGAATTAACGGTAACTTCGGTATTTTGTTATTTATTACCACTGGGCCGATGACTCTGTTGGTGGACTGTCCCCGAGTGTATTCACCAACCAAGTAGTCAGCACTTCAGTGCTGACCCGAAAACCGATTTTACTTGAATTTGCAATATCTAAATTTTACAAAATTAAGTTCAAAACTAAGGAGTATCTCCCTCATGCATATCTCTGTCCTTAGCTGAACTTTGGCTTCTCTATTTAGATGCTTTTTGTTATTTGTTCTCTATCAGCTTTTACACGCTTTTGGTCATTGGACTTCCAAATGTTTTGGCTTTATCTGCACTGATGAGACATGGGTTGTCGAAATGCGCATATGCAGAAAATAAATTAACGGTACCTTCCGTATTTTGTTATTTATTTACTGTTAAATGCGAACAGTTTGTAAAATATCCATATTAAATGCACGATGACACATTTTAATTTTTATTTTCACATAACAATTAATACAGTAAACGATCTATTAATATAGATTTGAAAATATAAATTTAAGTAGGTCAATATTTTGTAATTATTACGGTTTTTTTTTTGTCATTTTAACCTGATCAAATCAGAAAGTGTCTCAATTGCTTCTTTGTGGTCAGTAATTCTATAGGCCTATTCAAGAAATGGATAATGATTTGAAATAAACTGCGCCTACTTTAATGAAAGAGTCTAAAGATTTGAACATGCGTTAAAAATCTACATTCGGTTGAATAAAATTGTCGCTATTGCCCTGTCTGTGTTTGTGTTCCTTCAGCGGCCTTAATCAGTATTACCTTCGTGTCTACCAGTGAATTCTGTATGTTGCCTCTGTGGCATCGTAAGTTCTGTCTCTGAATTAGCTTCAAGGAAGAATTAACGAGACACAGTGGTACTAGCAAACACTCACAAAACCTAGCTTGCAGATAAAGACGTACCCCTGCAATCTACCTGCAAATATAATACGATTAGAAGAATACGCATTCGACCCTTTTAGTGAGTGTATCAGGTTGACTTCCTCATTAGAACGTATGAGAGGACTTTTGTTTGGTTTATTGGTTACTTCACCACTGTGATTTATATGAATGTTCCTTGTTCGGAATTGATTTCTTTGTTTACAGTGGGACAAGCCAGACCCTGGCAGTGTAGCCTGGTCTATATTCCATGGTGATAATACTGCTTTTTGAAGACTTAACATCATCCCCTTCTACCACCACCATGGCACCAAAATTTTGAAAATCACCCCAGTTGGTTTATCATTACATTTGATGGTTTCTTCTGTTGCACCTTTTCCTAGAAGTTATCTCAGTTGATTGGATCTCTCTCTTTGGGGATGTCAACAAAGACATTAAGTATTAATGTTATTATTCCAAGTCAAGTTGTTGTCGGACTGCATCTTAGTGGGGTTTTGGTGTTATGTTTCCATGGACAATTGCTGGGTGCTCAATCATTAGCTGCACAAAGAATATTCATTAAATATTCAGCATTATGTAAATATTTTGTAATTATTACGGTTTTTATTGTCATTTTAACCTGATCAAATCAGAAAGTGTCTCAATTGCTTCTTTGTGGTCAGTAATTCTATAGGCCTATTCAAGAAATGGATAATGATTTGAAATAAACTGCGCCTACTTTAATGAAAGAGTCTAAAGATTTGAACATGCGTTAAAAATCTACATTCGGTTGAATAAAATTGTCGCTATTGCCCTGTCTGTGTTTGTGTTCCTTCAGCGGCCTTAATCAGTATTACCTTCGTGTCTACCAGTGAATTCTGTATGTTGCCTCTGTGGCATCGTAAGTTCTGTCTCTGAATTAGCTTCAAGGAAGAATTAACGAGACACAGTGGTACTAGCAAACACTCACAAAACCTAGCTTGCAGATAAAGACGTACCCCTGCAATCTACCTGCAAATATAATACGATTAGAAGAATACGCATTCGACCCTTTTAGTGAGTGAAGTTATCTCAGTTGATTGAATCTCTCTCTTTGGGGATGTCAACAAAGACATTATGTATTAATGTTATTATTCCAAGTCGAATTGTTGTCGGACTACATCTTAGTGGGGTTTTGGTGTTATGTTTCCATGGACAATTGCTGGGTGCTCAATCATTAGCTGCACAAAGAATATTCATTAAATATTCAGCATTATGTAAAGAGACTAAATAAATATTTTATACAGACCTTTTAAGCCATTTTTTGGATCTTGAAACATCTTTATAATTGTTCATATGGTCCGTTCAAAAGATAAAAATGTAAAAACTGTTGCCTTTGATTTGAAATTAACAAGATATCAAATTAAAAAAAAAGAAAAGTAATTTCGGGTCTGCGAACATTTTTGACTATTTGCTGAATAATTATTTCAAGTTAAAATGATAAGTTTTAAAAACTTTTACATTTATCTGACAAAACAGACTCCTTATGTACTCATTTAACAATTCATTAATTAATTGATAAAATTAAAATAATCAACGCTCACAAATTGTCTGATACCGACCAATCAAGTCATCACATGCTTAGACATTTTTTTTTCAAAATGTAGCAGTCAATTTTCATATTTTCTTTACAAGTCATTGAAGCGAGTTTCATTTTTCAACTATTTTTTCCAATTTTTCTTAATGGGATATTTGCTTTAAAACAGCGGTTCCAGATTTTATTTCTGAAATATTTACAGATATTAATCAAAACTCGTATGTGTATCTACCAAAATGACTTACAGATCAAGTTAGAGATTCTATTTAGCTCACGTGTGAGGTATTGCCATCACTTGCCATCACCACACGTCTGTCGTCCGTCGTCTGTCGTCATTAGCTTATCACATTTACATCTTCTCCTCTACAACCATCGAAGCAAATTCAACGAAACTTTACAGGCATGATGTATGGAAGTTCTTTTACAAAGATTACTTTTTTTAGATCCGATAAAATCATGGCTGCCAGCGCAGAAGATAGGTTTAATATTGGACACTATCTGATGGGAAAATTACTTTTTCATCTTCTACTCTGAATCCTCTAATTCAAATTAACAGGAATGACGTATGGAAAGTCCTTAACTAAGATTACTCATTTTGTTCCGATCCGATAAAAATTTGACGGCCAGCGTTGAACATAGTTTTACATACTACCCTATGGGAACATCTACATTTTTCATTATCTACTCTGAAACCATTGAAGCAAATTTAACTGACTGTATTGGAGTATTGTATGGAAAGATCTCATCAAAGAATACTTATTTGAATTGGATCTGACAAAAACATGGATGCCAGTAGAGAACATAGCTTAACATTAGACCCTATTGGAAAACATTTTTGGCGATCAGCATAGACATCACTTAGAAGCATCTTTGTCAGATGAGTGATACAGGTTCAGTATATGAGCCTCTAGTTTTCACTTAGTATTTTTTTTTCATTGTCTGTGTCATTTCAGTGGAATTGCTAGCTTGATGGGTTGTTACCGGACATTGCCGCAATAGAAGGAGCGGGGGTTCGTGTACCATAAAACCGGTTAAACGCATAATTTCTTGGAAATGCCTGTGCCATTGTGGGGTAAAATGTTTGCATCTACTATGTCTTTTTGTCCTTTTATATAATTATTTTGACTCCTCAGAATTCTTTTCGATAATTGTGTTATTACTCCCATTTTCGAACGAGCTGAATATTTTTGGGGAATAAATTTAAACAAATAACTAAATACCGAAGTTACTGTGAACTTTAATTCTGCATATGCGCATTTCGACAACTTATGTCTCTTCAGTGCAGATAAACAAGTGACAGACACGGGTTTTCTTTCCATAGTAGTGGCACGGGTCGACAATGGTTCCCCTTAACGAGATAAACGCCAAGATATGCATGACTTATTGTTGACATTAATTTGTGTTTTTTTTATCACACTGTTGAAAAAAGAAGTTCAACATCAATTTACGCAGAGTTTGCTTTACTTTCAAAATGCCGCCAGATTACGTTAAAAATTTAGCATTGATTGGGAGGAAAATTAATTTAAAGATAGACATTAAACACGGCTAACATGAATATTACCACTATCATTATACAGGTTCATTTGTCGTCATATTATCACTCATATTAAGATATCTGTCATTTAACGTCAATTTCCCGCGAAAAAAGCAACAATTCAATGACCTTTAAATGTGTGAAATGTGAAATGTGAAAAAACCAGTAGGGACAGATCTCATGCATGAAGATGCCAGTGGGTAACAGCGAAACCACTATTCCTATCAGAAGCACATTGATACAGTTTAGCATCTGTCATTTTATTGGGCCGATGCCTCTGCTGGTGGACTGTTAGTCCCCGAGGGTATTTACCAACCAAGTAGTCAGCACTTCAGTGCTGACACGAAAACCGATTTTATTAAACCTTGCAATATCTAAATTTTACAAAATTTTGATTAAAACTAAGGAGTATCTCCCTCATGCATAGCTCAGTCCTTAGCTGAACTTTGGCTTCTCTATTTAGATGCTTTTGGTTATTTGTTCTCTATCAGCTTTTACACGCTTTTGGTCATTGGACTTCCAAATGTTTTGGCTTTATCTGCACTGATAAGACATAAGTTGTCGAAATGCGCATATGCAGAAAATACATTAACAGTAACTTCGGTATTTTGTTATTTATTAAAAATTCATAGATCTTTTCCGCTGCACATTACTCATTTTGTAACTCTGCATTCCAAATTTGGTACAAATGCTAGAAATGCTAAATATAGGTGTTTGGATATGATATTTGTCACATAACCGTTAATATATGCTACAGGGGACGTTACACTGTAAACGTAGTCTGTCTTACTCCTAATTAATGATTCTATTGGTACATGTTCATGTTAACTCATGTTACTTTGATTTCGGTATAGCACGTTTCTTTGAATAACAAAATAAATGTAATTTAATCCTCTCGTTTAAGAACAAAGCCATTCTTCTTATGACTGTGACATTCCAGATTATACTGACATGTGTCATTGTATTTTTAAAAAATAAACAATATAATTATATTGAGTCGTTCCCATTTTAAAATAAGTATTGATTAGATCAGATAATGTATTGCCTATTGTTTAAGTGTAATTTTCATTCACGTTTATAACAACATTCTGCAGCTACACCATAAAAACAATTTATTTTCCAAATTTTCAATTTATGAAGACACAAGTTAACTTGAACTTTGACCTCATGACCGTAGTTTATTTTATGTATTTCTTGTTTCTAAAGCTTTCCTCTAGGTCAGTTTCATTCAAATTTATGTAGGCATTTTGAATTTATGCATCGAAAACCAATTTTTGACCAAAACTTTTAACTATATTAAAATTCAACCATGACAATTGACCTATTAACCCTGTACACATTAAAAGATGGATTATTTGGAGAACTAACCTCATTGAAAGGAAGGAAGGATGAATTGTAAGAGCTAAGCAATGTTCATGTACATTGAAAAATAACATAAAAATAGAAACACAGTGAGCAAGCTCATTAATATATAACCCAAACTCCCCCATTTGTTTCGAGAAATCATTGTTTCGCCAAAAAAGCATTAATGTTTGTTCAGATCAAAATCTAAAGGTGAACCAAGTTTTGCAATTTGATACCAAAAACATCGATCAAATCATATTCTGAAATAGGAGATGGGCATCTACATTATGTCATAAAGACTGTTATAAAGTTTCATGAAAATCTATTTATTGGTTCAGGAGGATTAATTGATAAGAGATGGTTAACCACTAGTATTTTAACGATTTGACAGACCATTACAATGTTTCTCACAAATGAGAACAGATATCTTTGGGTAGATCCAGAGTTTGTTACCGGACTGACTAACACCGACTGTGACAAAACCGGACTTTTCACTGGCAGTGTGACGGGTGCCACGCGTGGAGCAGATCATGCTTACCCTTCTGGCGTACCTGATGATACCTCAGTTTTTATAGGGGTTCACACTGCTAGTGCTTTAGTTTTGTAGCGTTCTTACAAAAACAGGAAAACAGCAAACACCTACATCTTCTTGTTCATTTTCGATTATTTGTTTTGTCTTTGTCATACTGTCTCAATTCGTGTTGCTGTTAATTGCCGGGATTTTGGATTTATGATTTTAATTAGAATTTCCCCTTTCCTCGTTCTTGCCGATGTATTATGTCCATTCTCGCCACGGGAAACACCGCAAATTATCAAATCAAATTTTAGAATAAAAATGTGCACATGTACATTATGTCACAAAGATTATGCTTAAGTTTCATGAAAAAATCCATTCGTTGGCTCAGAAGGAGTTGCGGATAAAAGATGGGTACGGACGGACGGTAGAACACCCGGATGGACGGGAGGAAGGACAGACGGCTAACCGTAACACTATACACCCCCTCCCACTTTTTAAGCAGGGGTAAAATGATTCCTTTATTGCCAATTTAAAAAAAACAATCTTGTTTGAAATATAGATCAAGATTGAAGGTAAGGGGCAATTCAAATTGATTCTCAAATGTTTTTCTTTTTACAATGGCTTGATTAAACATTTTGGAGAAATTTTGTATATTATATTAAAATTTTATTAAGCATAACGTTTTAAAAACGTGATAAATAATCAAATGGTTGTGGCAGTACTTTTATATCATAAAAAAACAGGTTATATTTCACTTGAAACAGGCTTCTGTTTAGAACATCATAGAAAAAAAAGATCGTGTAGTACAGGCCCTAATTTCCGTCTGCTGATGTTGTTCAATAATATCCGTTTTAGGACATTTGACGCGAGACATACTGATATGGTTCCTGGTTGTATCGGCTGTTACATCAACAATAACAAACATGGGACATGTTATGTTTAAATATTACACAGTATTATAAAAGTAACTAAAATATTTAAATATTACGAATGTAACTTAAATTTTTAAATATTACAAATGTTACTAAAATATTTAAATATCACAAATGTAACTAAAAAATTAAAAAATACCTTTTGGTGTTATGTCCTTCATTATGTCCTTCATTTATATTACGAATGTAACTTAAATTTTTAAATATTACAAATGTTACTAAAATATTTAAATATCACAAATGTAACTAAAAAATTAAAAAATACCTTTTGGTGTTATGTCCTTCATTTATAAAATTGAAAAAAACAATAAAACAAAAGTAATGAATAGTCAAAATATGATCAAATATTATCAGCAGTTAGGTTGAATTCAGCAAGAAGTATAATTTTTTCCATCATTGTCGCGAATATTTTACATCCTCAAGAGTGTGTCATGATTTCATTGTTTTGATTATAATTACATCAATGTTTTGTTATCATCATTTCACTTCTTGTCACTGTACCTATATTTCTTCTCCAATAACCGTTTCCATTTAAATAAGAATAAAAACACTTTGCGAACCACCACCCTCCATTAGAATCTGCAGCACAATTTGTTGCGGATGAATCATTGTCCCTGTCTTTTGTTGAAAACGGTTTTCCATTTGTTTGAGATTCAATTGGCTGCCCATCTAGACCATCACCTTTAACAGTAAAATGCAAATTGAACGTTGTAAAATACATAACAAATGTAGATACATTACGAAACTCCTTTTCATTACCATTAGATAATGACCACTGTAGTACATTTATGTCTGTAACACTAATTTTGATTGGATGCCGTCAAACTTTTCAGGAACTAAATCTGTTTTAACTTCGAACCCAATACAATGTATTAGCGCATAGGCAGAACAAACTTCCTGTTACTTAGAAACTGCACTGAAACATTTCCTTTTTGGGGATTTGCATTTGAATAAAGATAATCAGACTGAATTTAAGGAGCTTCAAAGGAAAATCTTAGATTTTACTGTTGCAAATATTCCTGTTCCGCCTCTACTAAAGCGTCGCCGAAAACTCATTTTACAACAGTAAAATCTACGATTTATCCCCTCAAATAAAAAAAAACAGAATGGTTACTGTAGCTCTAATTTTCACCATTGTTTAGTAATATAGATTTTATTCTTTTTCAGTACCTTGTTAAACAATTTCGGATTGATTTGTCATGAGTTTCACAAGTATCATGTAGTTAATACAGATGCCATACAAGTGTAATTATGACTCAATTACCCTTTTCTTGTTTTGTAAGCTAAAAAATCTTAATGTTGGTTCACTTAAATTACAGCGAACAGACAGGAAGATCAAAATAATTAAAAATAAATTGCAAGGTGTTTATCAATGACATTTGGGACAATCATTTTAAGTCCACTTATATTGTTCATACTGTGACCTTATCAAACTGAAATTTAAAACAAATGATTGTGGAACTAACCCACGTAACATCGTCATAAAGTAACGTCATCGATCATATTATCTGTAATAACGAAGAAAAAATAAGTCAATCCGGAGAGTAACGTGAATTCTATAATTAAAAAAGTAAATTCCAGATTAAAATTTATGTAAAGAAAGGCGATTTGGTTGTCCAAAGACAATAGAAAAAACTTTGTGTATGGCTGTCACCCAATGTCACGTCGATTCGTATTGCCCTTCCTAGTATGTCGATGTTTCACAAAACTTGAAGAAATCACTTCAAGTTTCTAAAACTAAAACAATTATCGATACCATACGTCGTAGATCTAGTATGCGTAAACCGGAGTTGACAAGCATAAGCTTTTTAAATGTTGAAGATTCAGTAAAGCAATTGCGATTGGAAAACGTACAACAAATGCTAAAACTTTTTGAAACATCACTTTATAGAAACAACGGCAGTAGAATACCGAAGGAACAAAGGGGTGAAATTCACAAAAATCGAAGTCCAAAGACAGGGCAAAAAACAATGACGCTAGACACAAAAACAATGACGACAGACAGACACAAAGCACAGAACCAGAAACCACAACATTCAGAACAAAGACACTCACAGTGTGAACTCCCGTGAAACTGAGAGTGACATCAGGTGCTCCGGAAGGGTAAGCATGTCCTGCTCTGTTAACAGCACCCGTCACACTGTGGGTGATTCAATTATAGAATTAGTGACATAAAAAACCAGATGAAGTCAATTGAGAAGAGTAGACTATACATCCTTCGCTCTTCGTCAAAAGAATATTTCTCCTGCATATTAAAAATTTGTATTGTTCATGTAGTACTTGTCCAATAGTCTCTTTACATGAAATGTTAGACTTTTTCACATATTGTCAATAAATCAAAAGTGTGCGCACTAAAATATTTTCCGTACATGCATCCCTACTTCAATACTATACATTTTTTCAGTCAAATTATTTCTCTTCTTTTTTTTCAAAATATAGCCCGTTCTTACAGAGAGCGAAGGTATGAGATTATTGGGCATGAGAAAAAGTTAAAAAAAAATTTTGTATTTCGACGCGAACAGGAATAGTAGTTGCAAATAAAAGGATGCAATTTAAGAGGAACACTTTGATGCCGAGATAAAAAAAAAGCTGTACATGACATGTTTTGTTTACAGCATAGACGTTTGTTGATTTTAAACGTACCAGCCGTCCCACTGTATCCAGTTACGGTAATTCGGTAGTTGTTGCTCTCATCTTGAACATGAAAAGTGGAATAGTCGGCGTAATATGATGTTCCATTCTTAGCCGTCAATAATACTCGTAGCTTGTGTCTTCCATTTGATGAAATACGATGTATGTTTTCATTTCCTAAGAAATAAAGTGAATGAGTAACTATTAAGTACATAATTTAAAATGCATATGTTATGTTAAAAATGTTATACATTTTTTCAGACTAATATCTGTGCATTGCTATCAAAAGTTGTACATTATTCAAATATCGATGTATTTTCCGCGATTTTGAATCCGTTACTTACAGATATACTCTAAGTTTTATTTGACATTTATTCAGCATTAAAACATTGAAAATGAGGTTTCTGGTTTTTGTTGGCAAAAATATTGATCATCTCCTCAATGCTTTACACCATAACTAAATTTTAACAATTTTTCATATTGGCAGTATTTGGCATTGCACAATATCATGTTCTTCTTTCATAATTGATGATATTGTTATACCAAATCTATTTAGAAGTATTTCAATTGAAATTTCATATGTTAGAAGGCTTGATATCATAGTCAACGGAAATTATGTCCTTAGCTAGCTGTCAGTAACTGCGAGCATTTGTCCGGACAGTACCTGTGTGTATTGTCTTCATATTTTATGTACTTCATTGTAAGGGTACTCGTCTTGATAAGTTGGACTTTTTTCTTGTTTGATTTTTACTGTGAGTCTTTTTGTGTATATATTTTTAGCCATTCACCACACATATGGGGAAGGTTTGGATCCAAGAAAACGAGTTTAACCCCAACGCAATTTTTGCGCCTGTCCAAAGTCAGGAATATGTTGGTCATTGGCTTGTCCTTGTCTTCTTCTAAAATTTTAGTTTCTTGATATTTGGGTTATTGGATGTGGTTTGTTTCCATTGATTTATTCACTTTTTTACCTTTTCGGGGCCATTTAGGGCTTACTATATGGTGTGAGGTTCCTCACTGTGTTGAAGACCATATGGTGACCCCTAGATGTTTTGCTTTTTGTCGTTTTGACCTGGATATGGGATGTTGTCTCCTTGACATTTACCCCATTTCCTTTCTTTTTCATTTTTGAGATAATGTAGATCATTGCGTGATTCATTATTTTTTTTAATCAAAATATTTAATTTTTAGGACCTGATTAAAACAGATAGGACGAAGGGAAACACTCGCAATGACCGTTATTTATTATAGGTCACGATCTACCAGAGCAGAGAACTCCAGAGTTGGCATATAAACGAAAAAGACATAAAAGTAAGAAATCTGAACAGACGGACTTGGCACCAACGCTAGCAAAAACCCAATGGCGTGGTAAAACTTGGTTTTTTTTTTTTCTTTTTTTTCTTTTTTGTTTTGTTTTGTTTTGTTGTTTGTTTGTTTGTTTTTGTTGTTGTTGTTTTTTGTTTGTTTGTTTGTTTTGGGGGATTTTTTTGTCTGAAACCCTTTACATATCTTGTCTTATAATAAACATACCCCCCCCCCCCAAAAAAAACAAATACAGGTAGACTACGAGACATCTATCTTGAACATGAACGAATTAGACAAAACGTTATTGGGAAAGATGGCAAAGTGTGGTTAAATGCTGGTTAGCTCAAGGACCAAGGACCATAGTGTTATAGGTATTACTTCTCAAGGGATTTGGTAAAAATCACCATTACGCGTATTTCAGTAGAAATTTGCAGCATCAGATAGAAGGTAGTCTATGTAATAATATCAAGTTGCGGGGATATCCACTTAGAATATCCCACCGATAATCCCAATTACTTGAAAAATCTGGTGTCCCATTTTCTTCTATTCTTCCATACATCGATATACCGAAGCGAAAAGTGAGAAAGGAGAAATTTAGAATTAAAAATAAAACGATCCACAACACATGGCATATTAAACACAGATTCAGACGAAACAATTAATCAAAAACACACAAGAACGCCTCAAAACTAAAGCATTAGCGGTGTGAACCCTTCAAAAACTTAAGTTATCATCAGGTGCTCCGGAAGGGGTGAGCATGATCTGCTACACGTGTGGCACGTTCAGAGCTATTGATATAAAGGTTTAAGTCAAAATATGACGTGTGATGGGGAAGATGGTGTTGCAGTGGTCTCTTTACTTTTGAGTTTATTTAAGCATATAAGATGAACGTTATCCTGAAACTGAGGATTGTTCAATGAACCAACATCATCTATTTGAAGTCAAAGGACTTGGCTTGTTTGTTGTCTTTTTCTGAACTATCCCCTTCGACCTGAGACCTCCACCTTCACAGTTAATTGACAGGCTATAATTTATTATACATTAAAGTCCAATATCAGTGATGATCTTGACCTTTAAACTGAGACCTTCTTGTATGTAGTGGATAAAATCGTAGATAATAATAGATAGATTATAAATTGATATCATTATTTCCTTATCTAAAAAGCCACATAACTTATACACTAAGGTCAAGGTCAGAGGTCATTCTCCTTAACAGTGTTTTTAACAGCAAATGCCCTAGCAACGATCTAAAAATTGTGTTTGGAAGAGGAAATACATAACATCGCCAAGCGGAAGTAATTTTACGTTGCACATCAGTTCATCTTCGATATTCAGTGGTGTGTCGTTGAAACGTTAATTTAAGGCAGCATGTATTTTTCTCTCTCTGTTCAACTAAGTGATGGATTGGATATTTAACATAATTCTCACTTACTACACTCTTATATCAAGCCAGTTAAAATTACGCTTATGTTTTTCTTAGGCGAATTTATCAGGTATTTTTGCTGCATTTTTTTTTCTATTCATGTTTTATTAAGTGTAAAGTATGTATTATGGAAATTCTGCATGATATTTCTAACGAAGAAATTATAAAAGCAAACACAAAAGAAAATTTCAGCTTACATTTTTTACTATCCGTACCTCAGTAATTGGATTTGAAACGGTAAAATATTCCTGACGTGCTCTTACTATCTACAAAAACAATATTAACTCTCGATTCGAACACATTGGTAAAGGTGATTAAATTCGATTAACATTTGTATTTTGAAAAAATTATCAACAATATATTTTATTGTCAATCAAGACTCCCGATAAAGGACTGAACAATAATAAAGAAATTTGTTACAACGATTTGTAATAATAACAATGATTAGCATTAAAACATACAATAAATAAAGATGGGTGGTTTTCCACAAGTGTGTGGAAGTCAAGAACAGTGACCAAAGATTACTGTGACCACCAGTTAAGTAAATTAGTGTGTATAAATCTAAAGTATATCCTTTGATTAAGGTTCAATTTAATATTCAATAAAAAGCTATTTCTTTGCTCATTTAACTTATGTAAAAGGGAAGAGACACTTTCAATTACAACTGGGTCTACAAATGACATTGACCATATAAATTGAGATTTCTTATCTAAATTATCACAATTTGGACAAAGAGTGCTGATTTTTTGTATTACATCATTTTTAATATTGTTCAAAATCAAACATTGCAGAAGGAAATAATTTTATCTCCAATCTGTAATTTTTACATAACGTTCAGATTCTATCCTCTACCGAAAGTCCTCGGTATCTTACTTGTTATATTTCCAAAGTATGTGCACTAATTCTGATTTTAAAGAACAATTTTGTACCACTGAAATTTGAACAAGTGTAATTTAAAGTGAATGTGGACACAGTAATTAGCCCATTTGATCACTGAAACCTCAGAAACTGTAAAAGTTATGCTAAGTCTGTTGACATACAATGTACCACTGACAGCTAACATCAAAATGAATGAAAAGAAAAAATTCCTTGGAAATCCGATGAGAAATAGAGATTTTACATAGTTAGAAAAATATAATTTTGGCCCCTTTGACCCCTTAAAGCGTAAGAGCTACAAAAAATGTGTTGGAATACAACAGAAAAAGTCCCATCGAAATCAAATTAAAATAAAGATTTTACATATTTTGAAAAATTGTAAACTCGGCACCTTAGACCATTTAAGACTCATGATTGGAAGAGATACACAAAAAGATACTACTGAAAGATTACAACAAGAGGAATTCAAGAAAAAAATTTTCCAATCGAAACCCGATGAGAAATAGAGACTTGATTTATTTCTGAGAATTACAATTAAGGCCCTTTGACCCCTTAAAGCTAGGAAACTGTAACAGCTAGGAAAAACTGAAAGCTTACAACAAGAGGAATCTTAAGAAAAAATCCTTGAAAAATCCGATGTTAATAAAAATTTTATGTAATCTGCATATTTGCAATTTTGGCCCTGTTTGGCCCCTTATAGCTCTGAATGGAAACAAGTGATCAAAAGTGTAATAGCTATGCGCTTTTAATTCAATTTTTCATAAGGAACCCATTGAAAAAAGCTGCATCAAAATCAGGCAAGAGATAAAATTTTATTTATTTTTTTTTTAGATTCATCCCTTTTTGGCCATATTTATCTCATGAACCGTGCATTCGAGATGAAAACAGTTGACATACTACTGATTAAAATTTCCTCAGGAGCATCCTGTAAAAAACTATAAAAAAAATAGTAATGGTGGATTACATGATACCCCGCCACGTTTTACAAAATTTCTAAGTTAAAAGGGGCATAACTCCACAATGATGTGTACCGCTGAACCCAAATGATATTGGCCTGTGTTTTGTGGTAAACAATTTACATACCACGTTTGAAAACAGTATGTTATTTCATTTACAAGTTAGGAGTACAAAACCCCAAAATTTGCAAAATTTCAAAGTTTCAAGGGGCATAACTTTAGAACCCCTTGGACCTCGGAATCCGAAATCGAACTTGACCTGAGTTTTGTGGTAAACAACTTACACACCAAGTTTGAAGACCTTGTGTAATTTCGTTCACAAGTAATCAGTCGGAAACCCTAAAATTTGCAAAATTTCTAAGTTTAAAGGGGCATAACTCCAGAACCCCTTGGACTTCGGAACCCAAAATCGAACTTGACCTGAGTTTTGTTGTGAACAACTTGCATACCAAGTTTGAAGACCTTGTGTTATTTTGTTTACAAGTTATCAGTCGGAAACCCTAAAATTCGCAAAATTTCTAAGTTTAAAGGGCATAACTCCAGAACCCTTGGACCTCGGAACCCAAAATCGAACTTGACCTGAGTTTTGTGGTGAACAACTTGCATATCAAGTTTGAAGACCTTGTGTTATTTTGTTCACAAGTTATCAGTCGGAAACCCTAAAATTCGCAAAATTTCTAAGTTTAAAGGGCATAACTCCAGAACCCCTTGGACCTCGGAACCCAAATTCGAACTTGACCTGAGATTTGTGGTGAACAACTTGCATATCAAGTTTGAAGACCTTGTGTTATTTTGTTCACAAGTTATCAATCGGACGGACAGACGGACGGACAGACGGACAGACGGACGGACGGACACACGACTGAGAGTATCACATAATACCTCGCCACCTCGTGTGGCGGGGTATAAAAGTGATCAGTAAAAAAACTTCTTCAGGCAAATATGTGAAAACATCCAATTTTGCCTGTTTCGGACCCTTTTTAAAAAGCGGAAGGGGTCACAAAATCAGAAACCAATCACAACTTCTTTTGTGCCAAGGAACATTGCGTTAAAATTTCATAAGGATTGATCACCAGGAACTTGCGTTATGGACCTAAAACAAAATTGTCTACAGACGACGACGACAGCGCCATAACATTATACCACTTCAAAGTCGTATAAAAATACACGTACCTAGCCAATGATCTCCTTTCATATTTCCAAAGCCTGACTTATACTCATCCCACACTTTATTGAAGTCAGAGGACGAGTTGAATCTTCTTTGTATCACCTATTCGATAATATAATCGAAGAAAACATAACTAAAATCATTGTCAATAATCGAAAAACACAATACCCGACGGACTGAAACTAAATACGAAATATTTCATTATTTACACCATAAGTTTTTATGAGGATTCACACTGTCAGTGCTTTGGACTGAGTGCTGTCTTGTATATCATACACAACGGCAAATACTGAAGCAAGAATGAGAAAAGGGGAATTCTAAATTCATATCCAACATCAATTGAGACAGTATGACAAAGACAAAACAAATAAACAAAATGAACAAGAACGCCACATAACTAAAGCACTAGCAGTGTGAACCCCTACAAAAACTGAGGTATCATCAGGTGCTCCGGAAGGTTAAGCATGATCTATGGCTCTCCGATAGCAGTGTTGCCGACACAAGTGTTAATATCACCAGCTTTGCAATATAACAATCTTGTCAAACTGTTGAATTTTAGTTTTGTCTTCCCAAGTGATGTTTGTGGTACGGATTTGTCATTGTTTTTGTTTAAATACTAAATAGACTAACAGCTTCCTAAAGTTTTACCTTGTTACTGTTTGAGGGTTAGAGAAGTAACACATACCATCGAATTTTAATTTGTTTAGTCTATGGGTCAGAAAATTACCTTAGCCGATTAGCAACCGAACACCAAACAGTTCTTTCAAAGCTGTAAATGTCTCACTGGCCGTGTGACGGGTGCTGTATGAAGTGCAGGGCAAGCTTATCTTTACGGAGCAACTGATGTCACTCTGCTTTTTTGTAAGAGTTCACAGTGTTATTGCTTTAGATTTTGGTGTTGTAAATGTAGTGTTCGTGTGTTTTGTGGGCATGTAGTGTCTTTGGTAGTCCGTCCTCTGGTGTTCTAGCTTTTGTTTTGTCTCTGAACTTTGATTTATGTAAGCTAGTGCTTTGTTCCTTCGGTATTCTACTGCCACTGTTTTACAATTACATGTACCAAAAAGAAGTGATAGCAAACATCAATATTTTATATGTATAAAAACACCTTAACAGTTGTGTTTACTATTTGTTGAATTAATTTACGGCTGCTGCCGGAGTTTAATGCAATTACGGGAAAGCTAATACACGAAAACAAATAAAGAAAAAAGAACTGTAAAAACACTAAAGAAGGTCTCCATGACCCTTCTTCAGACATATATTAAGTGTCAAAAGATGTATAAATCAGTCTTATATTGTTGCAGATATACAAAAAAAAATGTATCTGATATGCAAACAATCAAAGCCTGGAATCTCCTTTTTTCTGAAAGCTGCGAATTGAATTAAATCTTCAGAATCTATATATATTTTTTTTATATTTTATTTTACGAAAGGATATGGAGTATATTTTATTTTACGAAAGGATATGGAGTATATTTTATTTTACGAAAGGATATGGAGTAAATGGGTATATGTATTGGAAATGAATACGGATAATGGTATTTCATCTATAACTTTTTGAATTGTTTTCGTTAAATCCATCAAGTTCCGGTGTTTTCAGCTGGTACATCTGCATTTTATCCTTCACATTCGCGTCTTCCTGTATCAGTTTGAATTTACTTCGATAATTTGGAATGTACGGTTCAGTGTTACTCAAATTTAATGTGAGAGGACAATTCCTGTTATTTCTGAGCAAAACTCAGTGATTATTTATCCTGATATTGAAGTGTTCTGCAGTTTCTCTCACTTACTGGATTTTGCATGCCTAGCATCTTAGAAAATATATTAATCATTGAATATGCTAATATTTTAGATGGTTCTCCGGTTACAGTGTTGCCATGGTTTTCTAATGGGTCCGTGTTGTTCATTTTTTGCATGTGTTTGTGTCTTCATTTTTCTTTTCTGTGTCGTGCTCATGTTGTGTCTTTGTTTCTTTGTTTTTTCGATGTTGCCATTGTTCTTGGATTTTTTGTTTTAGATGACTGTTCGGTTCTAACTTTCTGTAAAAGCAAACGAGCAGAAGAAATTCAAACATTTGGATGACTGTAACAAATATGTGCAAATTTGAATATATCAATACAAGTGCTAAAGTAAGTGAGGACTGAATCTTCAGTCCAACATAAATACATGAAGTGTTACTTGATATTTGTTAATATTTGGCTACACAAAATCTTGGTACGAGTCTTCAGAGGTTAAAGAAGAAAATGCGAATGATATGAAGTTATCTCACAAATTCAAAGTATTTACTTGCATTTCTTACTGCAGTTACTTTCAGTCGACAATATTAAGACAATAATGGTTTAACAAGGTTTGTTAAAAAATAATAAATGCAGTCAATATGGTGAATTCTTCCTTTCACGGCAGCTCAATGTTAGGTGAAAGACATATAGATTTCCAGAAAGTATTTGGAAAAATATTTATTTATATGCTATAAGTGGAAAAGATAAACAGACATAAATGTGAGAGACAACGGTACTCAGTTGATAACGACTTCAAATCACTCGATGGTTTAATCATTACCCTCCAGGAATACCTAATGTCACTGTGTCTTTTTCTTTACACTGCAAGTGCTTTAATTTTGAGTGTTGTATGTGTGGTGTTCGTGTGTTTAATTTGTGTGTAGTGTCTTTTGTCTTCCGTTTTCCGATGCTCTCGTTTTTTTTCTTTTCTTTCGACTACATAACTGTAGTTATCACATCATTTTGAGGTATCCATCTGAAATGATTTCTTACACAAAATTTCTACGTATATTTACCGTCCATATTTCTCCTTTGTCTTTCTTACAGTATACTTTTACACGATTTGGTGTGATTTCATCTTGGAATACTTCATAAATTCCATCCTGATTAAATACTGCTTCCGAGCATTCCCGTGGTGCTGCAAATATGACACTCGGAAATTGTTTTCGCAATCTACTGATATTTTGAGTGTAATAACAGAATTACCGTAAAGGACTGTCAAGAGGCGCTTTCAAACGGGCAAAAGACAAATAAAAATATCTACCGGATAATTGTCAAGCAAAATAGTTCTGGCTTAGTACTGATATTTCAGAAGGATTGGTGAGATAAACCGGTTTTATGGCTTAAACTTTTGAGAAATATCCACGGGCAATTTATTAATAATAATTAACACCAAATGTATTAGTTTATAAACCCGTTGCCAATTCTTCTGTCTTTTTTTTTTTTTTTTTTTCAAAGTAACCGTTATACCGTTATATCAAATTAGATTAATGCAGACATAAAATAAAACAGAAATATAAGCTTATATAACTTGTCTGGAAAAGCGTTTCTGAACAAACGTTTGTTCGGTTTATCTACTAGATTTGACTTTGATTGACATTTTCAACACGGCGTTTGTCTTTTAAGAAACCAGAGACGATTACTCTTTAGGCGAACTAGATTGCACCTTTGTTTTCAAAGTTGTCCGGGTTCAAATATATATGTGTCCCTATTTTTCTTTTCTTTGCCGTACTTTTTTTATGTTTTCTTGTTTCCTTTGGATCCGGTGTCGTCATTGTCTTTTGACTATTACTTTTTGTACTGACAGTTTGATTTCCACTTTACTTGACCTGTTGATTTATTATGGAAACGGTGAAAAGACAAGAGATAACAATGTAAATAAGGTATTTCGGGCACACAGGTTCCTATACAGTGAAAACAGACTGAAAATAAGCTTCAATTCTGTACTAATTTGTACTCTATATACAGTCGGCTCTATGTATTTTTACATATTAGGCATATTTTATATTGTGCTTATTTGTTTTATATATTTTTAATTACTCAAGTAATTATGATATTTTGATCCATTTGTGTAAAACCTTATAACACCGTTCAGAGCTTATTTTCTAGCTTAACATATATATACATTTTATCTGCAACAAATTGAAAACTTTATAGATTTTAAGCTGAGGACTGTGTTTAGATTTTAAGATCGTGCTTCTTTTAATGATTCAACTGTATACTATGACACAGCACTGCTATTCAGAATTTAATGAAACCAAAGATTTTTTTTTATTTTTATTTTTTGTTTATAGAGCTATAATTTTCTTTTTTATTCTACTTTCGCAAAATATACATAAAATTTAGTACTTAATTATTATGTTGGTATTCAAGTAGAGTTATGCTTTTGGCCATTTTTCTGTGCGAACGAATAACAAATTCGTCGGTCATAGGGGGATTCGACCTTGTAAATTTTGCCGTTTAAGACTAAGATCTAATATAGTTTTTCACTTTTACAAATTTCAGGAGAAAAGATTTTCTTCGTTTAATTTCAGCCTAAATAAGGTATTATAAGTAAGAATTTTTTTATTTGCAGTTTTAACTTACTTTTCAAAAATAATCAAAATTCTGTAAATTTTCCAAAAGATACTTAACATAGACATTTCGAAGGAGTGTATATGTTGTGTTATGCAAATTTCATGATATGTAGGATGAATAAAATATTAAAATATTAAAAGTCAATTTTTAGTCTACGGTTTAAACTCAGATTTGTAAAAGTGACCGAAACAATTCAGTTTTTGCAAAAAAAAAATATGATAGCGTTTTTATATACAATTTGTTTGAATTTTAGTATAAATAAGGTTTCAATAGTAAATTTTTTAGCCCGTGGTTTTAACTTAATCTTGAGAAAAGACTAAAAAATTCATTTTTTTTTTATTTTACTTTTTGATATCTTTTCGAAGAAGTTTTATGTAGCAATATACAAATTTCATGAATTTTACCACAAATAAGGTTTGAGAAGTAAGATCTTAAAAAAAATAAAACAATTAAGCTCTTGGAGCTTGGGTCCATATATTATATAAGGAGTAAGAGACTGGCGCAAACACACTCACGCCCTTCATTTATCGTTCAATGATGATATTTTACTATATGTAGCTATAAAACTCTAGGTAATGTGTCTTGTACTTTTCTTACAATTGACTTGATGAGTGCCATGTGGTTGTTTTCTATGAAACTTTTTGTCGAGCAACCGATGACATCAGCTGTAAAAACACTTTTCCAATTAATCTTATGTTTGTTGACAACCCTGCATCTATGAACTATAGAAAAGATACATGGATGTAGCATTACTCGAGATTTAGCAATGAATTCCACTCAAACCTGTCCTTGGGGACGACATGAATTTACAATGAGGTATGAGGACAACTCATAGTTGAAGGCTTTGTTGGAGACTTCAAAATGAAGAACAACAATAAAAGTGTTGTTCCATTGCTTGATTTAATTATAAGTTTGTAGTGTCTTTGTCTCATGTGTATTTAATTCATATTCTTTCATTGAAAAATGTAATACTTAATACTTACTATAAAAAATACATCTTTGTCCTTGCCAGAGGCGCATTTTCTCACAATTACAAACTCCATGTACGCAGTAAAGAGTCTCCATGCATTCCTGATCTAATTTGCAATTTGAATTTAAAGTTTTTCCTGCAATTAAGCAAGGATTAACTGTAATTGAATTGATTTTTGATTCTTCAAAACGATATTTCTTACAATGAAAACTGAAAATTATCACATATAGAATTCTTTATTCAAATATTTAGGTAGGAATTACGTTAGAGAATTATCCTTGAAATGGTATTGTTACTTAAAAATGAAATTTTCATACGTTAATTGGTAGTGTTCATGAGTATGTGGACAGCTATATAAACTATTTTGACTAAAGTAGTCTTTACACGTAAACAGTTGCATTTGTTATGGGAATATTGCTTTTGTTTAAAAATTAAAATATTGACTACGATTTATTTTCGAGATATTTTTATGTTTGCGAAAATAGCAAAAATAATTTGCTCGGGAAAAGTAGGCTTTTTCACAGTATGTCCTAATTATTTCTGGGAGTTGTATGTAACGATCATAGATTATGAGAACTGACTATAGGTATACCACTTTAACTAAACCAAGAACAGAAAATTGGAGCTACATGAAAAATGCAGGATTTTGGATGAATAAGTTACAATTTGATAATTGATACGTTTATATCAAAATGGTAACCGACTAATTAGATATGTTTTATTATGTTTTTGATTGACAGTTGAGCAAAAGATGAATCTTCTGATGAAATTTATTGTATATAGATATATGCTAACAGACAATAATAAGTAATAGATAAACATAATGCAAATTCATTCTTTTAGTACTGTCAAACAAAAGGTGACTTTATTATTTTTAAAAGCAAGCTGCTAAAAAAACTTATTGACCACCATTACGTCCTTTACTCGAAATTAAAGAGACCACTGATACACCATCATCAGCATCATACCTGGACCTATACCTCTACATGGACAACTCTGGACGTCTGGAAGCAAAACTTTACGACAAGCGTAATGATTTCGACTTTCCAATAGTGAACTTCCCGTTTTTGGGCAGTAATATTCCCACTTCTCCGGCATATGGCGTGTACATTTCACAACTCATTTGCCATTGCCATTGCCGTGCCTGTAGTTTGTACAGCGATTTTGTCAACAGAGCGAAATTACTTTCTCAAAAATTTATATATCAAGGGAATGTTCAGTCACTGTTGCAATTGTCACTACCAGACTTTTCACTGGCAGTGTGACGGGTGGCATGCTTACCCTCCCAGGGCACCTGATGATACCTCAGATTTTATAGGGGTTCACACTACTAGTGCTTTAGTTTTGTGGCGTGCTTTATCATTTTTGTTTATTTGTTTTTGTCTTTGTCATACTGTCTCAATTCGTGTTGCTGTGAATTGCCGTGTTTTGGATTTATGATTTTAGAATTTCCCTTTTCCTCGTTCTTGCTCCGGTATTCGTGTGCCGATGTATTATATTTAATTATACTGCTTAGAAAGAAAAGAGACAAATGGGAAAGATGCGTTCGAAAACTGAAATTAATGTAAATCATCCTGTTTTACCTTAGTTCAAGTCAAAACAAAGGTGAATAATTTATGGTAGTAGACCTGGGGTAAGAGGAGATAACTCCTTTTTAAAAATTACTTGTTACAATTGGTATAAATAAAACACAAGATTTCTAATATTTTTCATAAATAGAAATAAAATATCCATCTTATCAAGAAATCAGCGTCGTATAGTGTGATGTTTTACTTAATCGGATTCCGTTTATCTTAAATGCGCCTCCCGCTTACATCATTATGCGCAAATATATGCATCTGTGCTTTTTATTCGCCTTCTCTAGAGTATTGACACAAATGCATTGATGGAGGATAGTTTTGATAAACGTACAAGCAAACCAAACAATGCAAGCGTGTAAACATTAAAATTCAATAAATTTTTCGGATTTCTTTTAGAATTCAGAAATCAATATTGGGTCTTTATAAAAAAAAAACTAATTTAATTAAGAATGCATATATCAGGAAATTTACATCCATTACTGTTTCATTTGTACATGTATTATTCTTACTGGATGAACAATTCCGGCCCGTCCAATAGTCAATTCTGTCACACTTGCAAGTCCCGTGAATACAAAAAAGTGTATCATCGCATTCCTCATTTGATTTACAGGTAGAATTGAAGGTTTTTCCTGCAAAAGGTAGAAGTAAGTTTTACTGGTTGACATATACATCTTTTTTTATCTTAACATTTCTGCCTAGAATAATAAGGGACATAAAGAATAGTGTTACTGTACCAAACGGAGTTATCTGCACCTAATTTGTAAACCTTGTTAGCTAACTAAGTAAAACACTGCGAAAGTTGATGATAAAGGTTGCACTCTCGTAAATAGCCACAATGCGAATACCTATAAAAAAAACTCCCTGAACAGCAAATGCTGTCACTCAGAAATGAAGAAGTTAGTCTTTAGTGTTACGCAGAATACATAAATTGAAAAACTGCGTACAGAATACACCCAAATCTATCTTCAAAGACGGTGACGCTGTATCTTGTCTTTCATCTCTTCACAAAAAGTATGTTGTCGTTCCAGCAGACAAAGCCGCAAACAATGTTGTTTTTGTGTGCAAAAAGCACTATTATGATTGCTTAATACAAGAACTTGGCGTAGATAATAGCTCAGGCAACCCCACATACAAAAATATTACTATAGATAAAGATGAAATCCTGGCAAATCATAAATCGTTTATGGAATCATTAAACATTTCTACCAATGACAAATCTAATGATTTGCCTAGTTTGTACTGGACACCTAAACTTCATAA
Source organism: Modiolus philippinarum (assembly GCA_002080025.1). Taxonomy (NCBI): domain Eukaryota; kingdom Metazoa; phylum Mollusca; class Bivalvia; order Mytilida; family Modiolidae; genus Modiolus; species Modiolus philippinarum. Next base: position 88,422 of record MJUU01011379.1, read on the forward strand.
GTGCCCGTACAAACAACGGTACATTGCCGGCTCTTCCAATTGTTCTACTAAAGAACTGTCCATTATCCTAACTAAGATTTTGACTGCTGTGAAAGAAGGCCAGCAAAAATACTGTGATACTGTTTATTCACGTAGCAGCATCAATCATATGTGGATACTCAAAAATTCTAAAGATCTTCTGAACAACTTGAAAACCCGGTCACTTTCAAAAATCCACTCGTTGAAAACATTCGATTTTTCTACACTCTATACTACTCTTCCCCATTCACAATTGAAAAGTCGTTTGATAGATCTTATCAAGAACGCATTTACTTACAAAAAAGGACAAAGCTTTAAATATGTAGCCTTAGCATATACATCTACATATT
>MJUU01011379.1:89251-99539 GCA_002080025.1 Modiolus philippinarum
TGAAGAAATTTATTGGACGATATCCAGATTTGATTGATAAATATTCAATTCCTATTTCCAATTTTATTGAAGACGGTTTTGTTTAAGTTTTGGCTTCTTTCTTTATATTTCTCTTCTTGCCACTCCAGTGTGATTTGTGCACCGAGCGACAAAAACATTTTACCTGTATGACACTAGGCTTGTACATCGAACGACAAAGACATTTTACCTATGTCAGAAAAAATCTATAGGTTATGACAGGAGGCACACCACTTATTCGCCCTCCCATTGACTCTTATGTTAAATTCCGGGATTTCAAAAATATGTCAAATAAGAAAATATAATTGAATTGATTTTGTACATAGTCGCAACAGAGAATTTTCGGTATTTGGTCGTATTTCATTCTATCCGTTCTAGCTTGTTACGCAACTTAATCATGTTTTTTAACTGTTCTTTGCTCTCTGTCGTTCATCTGGAAATATTCTATGATCTTGCTGATTATAACATGTATCAATTGGCTGGAGTCACTACAAATTATAAGGCACTATTTTTTATAGTACTATTTTCGTGGTCTGTCAAATATTGGCGTATTGAAATAGTGAAGTGCCCCCTGACAATATTATGGCTTTGACATTTTACACAATCTGGGCACACAGAAGCTATATTTAGTCGTCATATAAGCGGGAGGTTGATGCATCATTAAACCTGGTTTAACCCACCATTTTATTTATAAAATGCCCGTTCAAAGTCGGGAATATGACGGCTTGCCAAAAATGTTCTGTGTTGGATTGTGTTTCCCTGATTTAGTCGAATGTTATACGGATTTTCCTTACTGGTCTCTTCCTTTGATCGTTTCGGACTTTTATTGTCACTTTCATTAAGATTCTTATATTTCTTTGAAAAGATGACATGTACCGCTTTTTTCCAAGAATAAAAAAATAGGATTGTGCGGCATATTTCCCCACTTTGTATACTCCCAAATATTGACCTTTCAGGAACGTACAAATTTTTTAGCAAAAATTCCGTCCCTGCTCTACCGACTATCTGGCAGCCAGAAAACTTGTTCAAATAAATAACCACCTCCTGTCCTCATTTTTATATTCTCTAAAAACATCCCTATACAATAACATATGTTTTGATTCCATGACAACCATTATTTGTATGTAATGCACATGAATATGCATAGGCATATGTATACTCTCCCCAAAAGAGGCGTGGTTTGTGAAGTGTGTTTGTTTACCATAGTGCAACCAATAGTTTAATTGGAAACTATTATTATATCAAAATCATGATAGAACTGCGTAACATTTTGACAGGAACCCTGCAGCGTGGTATATTTATCAGTGATTGCCCAAAATTGTTATTCTGAAACTGTAATTTTGGGAGACGTAGGATTTTTAACATTAAACATCAATATGTTTCATTTTAATATGTCGAGGTCAAAGGTTACCAAGTTAGAAATCGGTATGGAAAAAAGTGCAAGGTACCACAAAAGTATACAACTTTTTGATAATGTTTTGAGGTTTTCCTCCTGGTAATACTGTCCTTGCTTGTTTTTTTCAAAACATATTGGTAAGAGTACTATGTTCGTAGTTCATTTGTCTATATAATTCAGTTTTTCATGAGAGAATATCTCAAATTGATATATTAGAAAAAAAGAAGGGAAAAGGGGAATGCGTCAAAGAGACAACGACCCAAAGGGGAGTAATAACAACTTAAAGCCACCAGAAGATCTTCAATGAACGGTGAGGAAACTCCACACCCAACGGCAGGTCGGAGGTGGCCCCTCAATAAAGAGTAATCAAGTTCAGCGAGATTAATATCATCCTAGAGTCCTATAGACACAAATTAAACTAACCAGAAAACAGACAAGACACAAAAATTATCCTACTTTCAAATTTTTGCATTTATTAGTTTTGTTATTTCTAAGGCACAGACCATTTAACTTGAAGGGGGCTATGGTCTTTTCCTTAAAAAATATTTTGGAGCTGATTTTTTGTGAAAAAAAATATATTTTGGCTGCCAATATGATGAAAAAAAATCTGAAGGCGGCTTTATGTCCCCAAAAATAATGTTAATTTTGAAAACAAAATATTTCGTTGATACACGCGAAAAAAATTTCTGTCCAGAAAAAAAACATACCCCCCCCCCCCCCCCCCAGGTTAAATGGTTGTTCCCTAAATGCTATTCTGACTACCTATTTATACTGTGTATATCTCACTTATTTATAATGCCAAGTTTTCTTACAATCGACTTTATGTAATAGTCCGCTTGTTTCAAACCCTAGTGCTTTTGTCGGCCAACGAAGGACTGTAAGATCACTTTGCCAGACTAATTTATTTTTGTTGACGATCCTGCTTCCACGACAAGGAAAGATATTAATGTAGCATTGCTCGACATTTAGCAAAGAATCCTGCTAAGATCGATGTAGGGGTCAGTCCCGAACTTACTATAAGGTATGAACAAATTTCATTGTTGAAGGCTTCATGGTGACTTCAAGATGAATAACAATAAAAGTGTTGTTCCTTTGCTAGGTTCTTCCATGTATTCTACTCGCACAGCCTTTGTCTCATGTGCATTTACTACATATCCCTTCACTGCTTAATGATTATTCTGCATTATGGTCATAAATATTTTTGAACCCATGCAGCAGGCGTTTTTCGCCAACCCGTTTTGTATGTGTGATTGTTCCTTTTTGAATATGTCATGGTTACCTACAAAAATCGTTATTCAACCATTTTTTAATGTTCTGTCTTATGTGCATATCCATTTCATCGTTTACTGTTCTGGAAGATTGCAAATCGATAAGTGTTTTATGCTGCTTGTAAAATTTGATATATACCATCCAGACCTAAAGCCGATCCCAAGAGTAATACGTAAACACTGGAACCTTATAGAAAATGATCCCTGTTTGACTAAAATCTTTAAAGCCCCACCGTTAACATCTTTTCGTAGGTCAAGAAATATAAAAGACATCCTTGTTACAGCTAAAATATCAAAAAAGCCCCAATCAACAACAGGATGCCACAGGCCTTGCGGTAGAAGTAACTGTGCTTGCTGCCGAGCTGCCAATACCGAAAAAACATTTTCTAGCACTGTTACTGGGCAACAATACAGCATTTATGCGGACTCGAACTATTAGTCTAAAAACACTGTTTATGTCCTCACATGCCAGTGTCGCAAACTACAGGATGTTGGGGAATCGGGGGACAACTTCAACAAACAATTTAACAATCATCGTTCGTTCAGTGTGAAAGAAAGGGACTGTCCTCTTACCAGGCATTTTTAAGAATTGGGCATCGGTTTGAGGACATTACATTTCAGATCATTGAATGTAATTCATCTTGGGACAAAGAAGCCCGAAAACTCAGAGAGAGATTATGGATATACCAGCTCAGATCACTTGAGCCTGATGGACTTAATGAAAAAGACGAGAAACGTTTTAAAAAGTAAATACAGTAGACTTAATTTTTTTTATTAACATAGTTATTTTACCTACAAAGACAAACATATATCAGTTTAATATGTATACGTTTCTCAGTAGATAATACCACTATTATTGTTAAACATTAAAAATATTTGTAGTTAATATGATTTAAATCAAATGAACGATGCACTCATACCAACAAAAATATTTTTCAGATATTTTAAATGTTCAGCCTCGCCTGATGAAGATTCTTTGTGAATTGATAATAAGAGACTAATTTCTGACCTTTTGTAGATATTTCTTGAAAATATTTACATTTATTAGTGTGTTTATTACATTTTTTAGACAAACTATTATTTCATTATGTGTAAATGCATCACACTTATCTTTGTGTGATCCACACTCTTTAGATATAAATGTTTGTTGTTATTTATAGACCACTATATATATATTTGATAAACGAACAAACAAAAAACCGAGGTTAAATGATGGATTAAATTAATTTGACAACAAATTATACAAGAATAAAACTTATTTCAATTTCTTTTCAAAATGTCTGGACCTCACGGCATTGAGGTCACCGAGATAATTTATCGAATGGAAAACCATTTCAATATAATATTTTCATACTTGCTTTGCATTGTGATCCGTTCCAAATTGATATTTATGACAAATACATTTACTCTCCGAACAAATCAATGACGGTTTACACTCATCTGTTGTTATACAGAGGTCATTAACAATTCCACCTAGTGAGAAAATATAATGTATTCGAAGTTGAGTCTCACTAGCATTATATTATATCTCTATATTATTCTTCATACAAATGGCTTCTATTGGGTAATGAGCATGTGTTATTTTTTATCTATTCTTTACTAGCTTCACCCACTAGACAACAACTGGTTGCACCAATATACCCTGATAGATCAACCCGATATATCACCCTAGGCCTTCTCTCGATGTACCACCCACCTGCCGAAAACCGCAGTTCCTTTGTATTTCTTTCATAGTTCTTACCATTGCGATTCGTGAGTCATTGACAGATATTGAAAGAGATGTCAGGAGATTTATCTATCAATAAAGATACATAGTGACTATTCAAATGCAGTTCTTGACACTGAATACTTGCGCCAGTTATAATCGACCAGATTCTGACCAAGCTTGAACATGTTGAAATATGTGAAAAAAACAAAGACATAATTAAGAAAATCAGCCAAAAAGGATCCTAATTTAGGATGTGTACCGACCCTGAAATAATTTAATTACTATTTTTCAAATAGACAAAAAGTAAACAAATTGTGCATAAAGACAAAAATTTTACCATCAGCATTTTTTTCAAAACAATAAAGATACAAAATCCCTTAAGCTCTCGAAATATAAAGGGTAAAAAGCAATACCTACAGTCCTGTCATACTGCTTTGCCTCTCAAAACAATATACATATTAGATGCTGTATTACTCACCTGGCAAAATGCTTGCAATCGATGAAGAGATACGAAAGGTTTTAAATGATAGTCATATTTGTTAGCAGTGAACTCTTTAGATAAATAATCAGAAGATTTTAACCTGAATTCAATTTCAAAGTTTTAGAAATGATCAAATCTTATATGAATTATACGTAAATTTAAAGAAAAACGAATGCAGATGGCCAATTTTATTGTCAGATCATAAAAAATTATATCTCTGTTTAGCTTCTTCATTCCTGTAAGGACGTTGTCTCCTAGGATTTGACGGAATTATGAAAGGAGCAATCTTAGCAGGCCTTAGCAGTAAACCTTGATACAGCATTTTGCTTCCAAATTTTTAGACAATGTCTCCTCATAGATCCTTCTATTAACTATATTCAACACTGGTCGCCATAGTGTATGATCAGAGGACATGAGCATTCTTTGTTCAGAACATAAAATACATCATTTCTGAAGGATTTTGTTAAATTTTCTTCAGTAATTTTAGATGAATAACAAAATCCGACGTTACTGTGAATTTAGTTTTTGCATATGCGCATCTCGACAACATATATCTCTTCAGTGCATATCAAATCAAAACATTTGGAAATACACAATCCGATATATGTGTAAAAGCTGACTGAGAACTATTTAATTATAGCATCTAAAAACGAAAGCCAAAATCATCAAAGGACTGAGCTATGTGTGTGGGAGATACTCCTTACGTGTCAACAAGATTTTTCTAAATTTAGATATTGCAAGTTTTCAAATAATATCGGGTTTCAGGCCAGCACCAAAGCACTAGCTACTAGGTTAGTGAATACCCTCGGGGACTAACAGTCCACCAACAGTGGCATCGGCCCAGTGGTAATAAATTACAAAATACCACAGTTACTGAGAATTTAGTTTCTGAAATGATCAAAATATATTTTTCAATGAAACTTCTAACGAGTAAAATGTTCCGTGTTTGCAGCAATCTTTGCTTTGGACCTGCATCATTCCTGTAAAGTTTGATTCCATTTGCTTTCTTAATTTCAGAGATGATCAAGATATGTTTTCCAATAGGGTTGAACATCAAATTTTATTCTTGACGGTTATGTTTACTGTCAGATCTTAACAAAGTAGGTAATCTTTGTAAAAGAAAAAAAAACTCCCATACATCTTTCTTAAAAGTTTTGTTTAAGTGGTAGTTTCAGAGATTATCAAAATATGTTGTTCTTTATGGTATAATGTTAAACTATGTTTCGAACTGTTGTACTGTCTTTATCAAATCAGAATGAAACTTGTAGTTTTTATTTTACAAAGGAACTTCCGTACAGCATTCATGTACCATTTTGTGATATTTGTGTCACAGGAGAATGTAAAACTGTGAAAAGTTGACAAACAGACGAATTACAAGCGACACGAGATGACAGAAGCACACATGTTTAAGTGTAAAAGTGAATAAAGGTAATTTAAGTGCCAATGTTGCCATTCTAAGTAGCGGCTGGTAGATTCTACAAGTGTATGTATCTTGGTATCAAATAAAATTCAAAGAACTTTTCAGAAAGGAACGACCCCGCATCCATGAGTGAAAAGCAAAATGGATGTTGCATCGTCTTACATTTTGCAATGGATCACACTCAGACCGAAGCTATTGCTTCTTTATTTTACTATGCCATATCCACAAAGCCAATTGTTGAAGACCCCATGGTGACTTTAAGATGAATGTTGAAAATAAAAGCTTTGTTTAATTTCTTTGTTTTACCATGTTTTTGTTGAGACTTTGCCAGGAATATATTTACTTCCTTACCTTTTATCAACTTACGCAGTTCACATTTGTTTTTTGACCAAAAATACTCAGATGATGGACACTGACATTTCTCAAAGGTACATATTAGATTTCCAATACAGTCGTTTGTTGAAGAACAAGAACCATTAATTAACTTTTCTGCAAAGAAAGAATGAGTTACATAAAAATATTTGTGAACGTATGTGTTTTGATCATTTGATGGGAATACTGAGTCTGTTATTAAAATCGCAAACCAAACAAATACGTACAAGTGTAGATGAAATGGGGATAATAACAAAATAACTGAAAAGAATTCTCAACAGCCGAAATCAAAAGGACCAAAACACAATGCAGTTTCAAAAAGAACGAATTTCGCTTTAGATTCATATTTTCTGTTCATTCTTAATTTAATTTAGGTCACGATTCAAAATAAAGTAAGTGTGTAATTCATCCTGGTTTAGGTTTGAGCATAAACATAGCATACAAAAAACTGAAACTAGAAAAACTGTGAGCAAAGCTCACTAATAAATACCAACCCCCCCCCCCCCCCCCCACACACACACACACCCATTTGATTCCAGAAATTAAGATATTCAGATCAGATTTTTAAATACGAGGTGCACATCTTCATTATGTCATAAACACTGTGTTAAAGTTTTATGAAAATCTATTCAGTGGTTCAGGAGGAGTAGCAGATAAGAGATGGGTACCCACTAGCAATAATGGCTAAGTCCATGTTTTGCAATGAGAAACCCCAAAAATCAATCAAATAAAATTCTGAAATAGGAGGTGCACATATACATTATGTCATAAACACTGTGTTAAAAGATTCATGAAAAACTATTCAGTGGTTCAGGAGGAGTAGCAGATAAGAGATGGGTACCCCCTTGTATGTAATGGCTAAGTCAAAGTTTTGCTATGATAAAACCCAAAAAATCGATCAAATCTAATTCTGAAATAAGAGGTGCACATCTACATTATGACATAAATACTGTGTTAAAGTTTCATGAAAATCTATTCATTTGGTTCAGGAGGAGTAGCGGCTAAGAGATGGGTACCCACTTGAAATGTAATGGCTAAGTCCATGTTTCGCAATGGGAAACCCCAAATATCAATAAAATCAAATTCTGAAACAGGAGATGCACATCTACATTTTGTCATTGTCGTTTGTTTAATTTTATTACTTATTATAAACAAAATTACAATTTTTCGTAAAACACAGATATTTTTATGCAAGTCATCCAAAAAGTGATTACAGTTGGACACCTAACTTCTACACTTCTTGTCAAGAGTGATCAAATGTTCCTTAATGCGCATAAATAACTTTTTAGAAATTCAATTTGACCAGCATCGACATTTCATATGACAGTGGTCAAACTTGTAGTTGTCTTAATAGTTCAATTTTATGTCTGAACATTTTATTTGAAATAATTGTGAAATAAACAATGTAAGGATACGGAGTAAATGCACACTGAGAAAAGTATCTAGAAATACATCGTAAAACAAAGCAACTGAACAACGCTTTTATAGTTGTTCTTTGAAGTCCCAACGAGACCTTCAATAATTTTTGCACATACCTAAAAAGACATCTTCACTTCAGGAGTTGTGAAGATGTGATACATCTGGATAAAAACGAATATAGATGAGAGGTGCACTATTTTTTGAATTTGTGTCCATATTTTTCTTTAATCAATACTTTTTTTATCAAAATTGTAACCACTTAAAAATACTGAGGCTTCATTCCGTGTATGGCACTCGGTAGATGTCCTTGGTACTGGATTTGGCTTCCTATTTCGATTTTTTGGTAATGAGTACTTCTTTTGTGACAACTTTTGGATTATGGCTTTCCATATTATTTGTTATTAATGCTGCTGATGAGAGGTAACTCCTTGAAACACATGTACAGCATAACGAAATTAACAGTTTTTTTATGCAACATCGGTATTTTTTTTTATTATTATAGTGAATGATTCACTAGAGCGTTTGTTATACTCCAATTAGGACGACCCAATTATCAAAATACGTTTATTGTTTACATAAAATATTGATATTGATAGAAGCCAGATTTATTAAAAAGTCGTGTCAACGACAGGCAACAAATATGTTCTATTATTGAACAAAAACTGTTTTATTGTATAAAACAGCTTTTATGCCATTATCTTTGTAGTATTCATTTTAAAAGCTGGACATAAACTGCACTACATAAACATATACATAGGCATCGTTCAGAGATTTCGAAAACTCTTGTTATTAAGATCTATGACAAATTTGCAATTCTAGAGATTTTAATAACCAGACAAACTCGCCCTCTGTGATACAATTTTATTTTTCTTGTTGATGGAATAAACATACGTATTTTTTTCGATAATGCAGAATTATGACTTTTTTGTCTATGCGTTTCAATAATTACTGAATATCATAGTGAGAAAAAAATAAGTATTAAAAGTAAATGTAGCAATTTGATTTTATAATTGCTTTGATTCTGTGTGTACAAAACACATAAATGGCCGCATCATTAACTTAGTTATTACTTTATAACCACTGGATAAATATCTTTGCTTGCTGGAAAGTCACTTTCTAATAATAAACTTAGTTAACTTAGAATTGTTTCAAATTAATTTGAAGTAAACTTAGATCAGTCATAGAACAAATTTTAGAAACGGTCATAGATTATGACTGCTCTAGGTTAACTTAGAGCAGTTCTAAAAGCGGTCCTAATTGGTGTTCATAATTGGTTCTACGTGGAACTGTTCAAAAAGCTGCCTTAGTTCTGAAGTGGTCATAGTTCTTAGTTAACTAAGAACAGTTCTAGAAGTGATCATACACTAGAGCAGTTCTAAAAGCGGGCATTATAATGTGCATCAGAATAGTTCCCTATGGGTCATGATAAGGGATATCTTTGTGACGATCGGGTGTGATACTTCTGTATTGAAACTTTTTTTTCCTTTTACTTATATGATAGCCGGGATTTAATAGGAAGTTTTATTATTGCAGGCATCGCGAATAAAGAAATTGTTCCCTTTTGTCATTAGTTTTTAGTCGGGGAAGGGGTACAAGACGGTGTCTGTTAACGGCAATCAGTTTTAACCGTTTTTGGACAATTTGGTATTTTCTTTACTTTGTGTTAACTGATTAAGGGGGGAATGCAATGTTTGGTCTTGATCATAAAAATGTGTTTCTTGTTTTGTAGATTGTTACAATAGATTTAAATAATATTTCTTCCTATATTTTGACTAAATAAATTTGGCAAAAGGGACATTTTCTGCAATCGATTAAATATCCATGGTCGCAATAGTAGTTAACTATGGGGAAAAGTCGTAGGTTTTCAAAAAACGTTTTTTGAAAACCTACGACTTTTCCCCATAGTTAACTACTATCTACGGGACTAACGAAAATAAGCAATTGTTATTCACTACAGTTGAGACGGGTAAAACGGGCTAGATTCTTAGTTCACTCACATTTTTTACGTTGCTTGCGGTTTAAGCATCTCATAAGAAAAACAAAAATCTTATAGTTTTACTCTTTTTCAAACGCTCAAGACTCTTGTTTAACCTGTTTAAGACACTGCTTATAAACTCTATCATTTTTATATAAGAAATAAAAATAATAATCCAGTAATGAAAAAATGTTTAGAGGAACACAGTTCTGTGATAGATATGAGTATTGT
>MJUU01011385.1:9804-21419 GCA_002080025.1 Modiolus philippinarum
CATCAGAACAGAAAACCAGACTGTCAGGATATGGTGTAGAATTAGCCATTAAAAGTCAGGAATACAAAGCTAAAGATGATACAAAGATAGAAGGTAAATACGATGAAATGAAGTTAGTTTACTTGGGATAAGTCAATAATATGAAAGGCAGTGCCCCAAAATCTTTTTTTCGGATTTTCTTTATCTTAAGTTTAAGTTCTTTTTAAATACAGAAAACAAGTTTATGTTTATGTGTTACTTGTCATAAACCTGGTATTAGATTACCATTAGCATTAGCATTTGATGATAGATTACTTTTATTCTGATGTAGCATATTTTTAAACAGTTGATTAAAAGCACCTAAACTTGACCACAAGATCATTGTGGTACTTATTGAAGTGCTGATAACAGGATAGGAGCCAATAGTACAATTATTATTTCTTAAAAAAAATGCAAGTTGATTTTTCAATATATATAAATTTGTTTGTTATCTTTAACATGTAATTTAAAGGTGAACAATCAAAGGAAGATGATGAAGAAATTGAAGGAGAAGATGAAATACAAGGTTTTATATTCTCTAAGTTAAAGTAAGTTTCTTTGTAGATATTGGGGATAGTTGGGGAAGCCTGCTATAACCATCAATAAAGAACCCTGACAACATTCGTAGCCATGACAAACATGACAATGCTTCAATATCGTGGTGACATTTTTTTGTGTGTTTTTTACAGGTTTCTTGACATTGAAAATGGTGTATAACAGAAAAAAACACCTGTAATATATCAGAATTAAACGTTATTCATTTTTTACTTCGAAAAGAATTTCACTATCATTTCATTGCCCTCCACTAATGAAAAAAAAGAATATATGCAACCCCCATAAAGTATTTTCAGAATATGAGAAATATTACAATGATTCCCATTAAATTTAAGAAAATTTCACAGGTAGCTCAATCTCACATCACAGGAGAAATTTTCTCATGCATGTACGTATTAAAATTCATGCATTTGTAAAAGAAATGCTTTTCATTGATTAGTTCTAATGCTAGAACCTTTTAGTCTTTGTTACTACATGTGCTAGGATATAGACTTGTTTTTCCTGTCACATAGAAAAAAAGCACTTAATATATTAAACACTGTTGCAAATCTAAATTTGAATTATTGTTCGGATTTTATCCCTCTCTACATATAAGAAATCTTTATCAATATTGTACAAAATAAATTTGCTTATCTTAATGTTTACATTGTAGAGATCTGTACCCTGACAAGAAGACTGAATTAAAACAGTTTAGGAAACACTTAAAGGAATCATCAACAGAACTTACAGCTTTGAAAGTTTGGCAATTACAAGGTAAAATCTGATACTCAAGTCTATACTGTAAAATGTACAGTTAAACTTCGATGGCTCAAACTGCAATAGCTTGAACACTATGGACGTCTCAAAACCTTTTTCTGGTTCTCTTGTTCACATTTAACCTAGTTCTACCTCGATAACTTGAATACCCTTGTAGCTCGAACTGTTTTCATTGGTCCCTTGAGTGTACGAGCCATTAAGTTCGACTGTAGTATTAAAGATATTGCTGTATTGGGTTTAGCTTGCACTTTCAAAGGTAGATATTTGAGATTTATTCTCGCTGAGTCTTTGTTTAAATGCCTGCCTGTTAGCTCACTTACTTATGGATCTGAAATCTAGGTGATAGTAGATATATATGAAAAATATGATAATCATTTCACTGATTGAAGTGATGATCTATGTCTTCTTGAACTTATATTATCACATTTCAAAACAGGGGTTTCCTAATGTGAAAACAGACATTCTGTTGTTGAGTAAGTAAAAATCAATGTTGAGGTTGGTGAAAAGCCAAAATACAATGTAGTTAGCTTTAATCATAACTCAAAATACAAAAAAAAAATGTTTACATAGCCATTTATTCAAGAACAAAAATAATTCCAAAAACTAGTTCCACTTTTAAAAGAGTCACATAATTTGTGTGGAAAGGCTTATTGTATCTTATAAAACCAGAGTTAGATTATTATATATCTATAATTTTTATTAGCTCACCTGACACAAAGGGTCAGTGTGAGCTATTGCCATCACTTGGCATATGTCATCCTGCATCTGTCCCCTTTAAACTTTCATATTTTCATCTTCTCCTCTGAAACTACTGAAGCAAATTTAACCAAACTTTACATGAATTATGTATGGAAGATCCTTTACAAAGATGCTCATTCATTTCGATCAGACAAAAAACATGGCCACCAGTGCGAAACTTACTAAGTTTGAAAATATTCTGTTTTAGGTTTAACATAGGACCCTATTCGAAAAATCACATTTTCATCTTCTCATCTAAAACTACTGAAGCAAATTTAACCATACTTTACAGGAATTGTGTATGGAAAGACCTTTACAATGATTTCTCAATTTTATCTGATCCGACAAAACACATGGCCACTAGCGCAGAACTTAGGTTTAACATTGGACCCTATTCGAAAAATCACATTTTCATCGACTACTTTGAAACAACTGTCCTGTACAAAGTTTGCTCATTTCATTTCGATCCTGCAAAACACATGGCTGCCAGCACAGAACATAGTTTAACATTGGACACTATTGGAAAATCACATTTCGTTCTGATACAATTAAAAAAAATGGCCACCAGCATGGAGCATAGTTTAACATTGAACCGTATGGAAAAATCAGATTTTCATCTCCTCTGAAACCGCGGAAGCAAATTCAACCAAACTTTACAGGAATGATGTACTAAAGGTCCTTTACAAAGATTGCACATTTCGTTCTGATCTGAAAAAGACATGGCCGCCAGCCCGGAACATAGTTTAACATTGGACTCTATGGGAAAATCACATTTTCATCTTCTCCTCAGCAAATTTAATCAAATTTTATAGGAATGATGTACTAAAGATCCTTTACAAAGATTGCTCATTATGTTCTAAGGGCTGTTCCAGAAAAGTTGGTCTGGGACCCTTTGAAGGCACTTCATATAAATTGCTGTGGGTGGTTGTGTTTTCTTCATCCTTTTCTATTGTACATATGGGGAAGAATTCTATGGGTGGCGGGGGTCAGTAAAAAGTGCCTTCAAACCCCCATGTCAATTTTTCTGGAACAGCCCTAATTTGACAAAATTAGTTTGACAAAAAACATGGCAGCCAGCGTGGAACATTTTACATTGGACTTAATGGGAAAAATCACATTTTCATCATCTTCTCTGAAGCAAATTTAACTAAACTGTATTTGAATGATGTATAGTAGGTACTTTTACTCATTTCAATAGGACAAAAAACACAGGTGCAAATGGAGAACATAGCTAAACATTAGACCCCATGGGTAAAAAACATCATTTTTGGTCATGCATGGCATAGAAGTATTTTGTCAGGTGAGCGATACAGGCTCAGTCTCTGAGCCTCTAGTTGCAAAACCTCCAGGCTGAAATCATTATATATACCATCTATTTACTTTTTTGGAAAGATCAATGCATTGGTTTTATCTCTATAGATCTAAGTTTACAAGCAGCACAGACAATTTTGTCTTCTGAGAAGGAGGATTCATTAAAGAAATTACAAGACATAAGTCAGAACTTTCCATCAGTGGCAAGGTAATGAATATTTTATCTTAGAAATGGAACAGTTACTGTGAATAACTAGTGTAGTACAAAGTTGTACAAACATGTATAATAATTTTTATAAGTAGATGAGAATCCTTTCTACATGAACATCTTAAGGGACATGTAATAAATGTGCATGAGAGAAGATTCAGAAATGTGATGGCATTAAAGGATTTCCATCGATCTGAACACCTTTGATTGGTTACATCTTTTGATTTATGATTTTTCATTTGATCTGCACTGAAGAGACGTAAGTTGTTGAAAAGACTATCTACAGGAACTAAATTTCTTTAGAACTTTTGATTGGTCAAAACACCTTTTAGGATGATAATGAGATTGTATTATTTTGGTAACAAAGAAGGACATTGAATTGTTTGATCAGTTCATAATGCATAGTAAAGCAAAGCATTAAAACAGTGTTTATGCAAATCACTATTTTCACCCTCAAAAGAGTTTGTATCCTGTGAGGAATTGTTATAACAAGAGGTAAATATTGTCAGGGGATCAATGAACCCTGTTACAAGTTAATTCTAAGTTCACAAAGGTCACAATTTTTTATTTATTTAAATTTGAGGTTGTCTCCCTTGTACTTCTGGTCCATGTTCTACAACAACTTAACTCCTTAATAATTTAAGTAAATGTTAGTTGATTTAAAATCCTCTACATCAATCAATATAACATTTATGTTGGGAGCACATGTCTGTTTAGGATTTGATGTATGATAAATACAGTATAGTTAACTTTATAAAAATGAATAAAGAAGAATTATGTTAATAGTAGAATTGTTTTCTATGTAGGAATTTGGTGAAAGTACCTGTAAAAAGTGAAGTAAAGAAAGAGTTACAGAAAAATCAACAGGTTTGTTATAAACTGTATACTTTGTTTTGCGTGTTAGCCTGGATTTGGGATGTTGTCTCCTTGACATTTACCCCATTCCCTTTCTTTTTCATATTAATAAAGTGAGTAAACTTTATGTTGTGAAATCTGCACTTTAAGTGATACTTTACATAAATCTTTGCAATCTTTGAAAAAATGTCAGGCTGTAGTTTCATTTAATCTGAAGTTGAGTTGTTATAATTGTGATTTCACTTCAGTCATATATTTTGTTGTGATAAAATTATCACAATTATTTCGAAATTGTTAGTTTCTCAAAGCATTGATAAAGAGAAAATACAGTAAGACCTGACTAAGCTTAACCTCTTTGGGTCTGTAGGGCCATTTATTTGGTTTAAACAGGTTCTGAATATATAAACTGGTTTATATTGATTCAACTATATGTGGTTTTGGGTGATATCCAGGTTAGACATGATTTATTTTTGGCATATTTCAAATTTAGTAATGGTTTTTTTTCAGATTTTGAGTTAAGTCATGGTTCTGTTAGTGTAGCTTTCCAGTTAGGTTATGCTTCTGTAGAAACAGATTTCCTGTTTAATCATTGTTCTGTTTAGTCAAACTTCCATTTTAGTCATGGTTTGATTCATACAGATTTCAAGTTTAGTGATGGTTTGGTTTTGGCAGGTCTCAGTCTTGTCATGGTTCAGTTTAGGCTGCTTTCCATTTAAGTCATGGTTAAATTGTGGCATATTTCCATTTTTAGTTCAGTTTGGGCAGCTTACTAGTTTAGTCATGATTTGGTTTGGATAGATTTCAAGTGTAGTCATGTTTGGGTTTGGGAAGATTTCCAGTTTAATCATGCCCCAGTTTGGGCAATTTTCCAGTTTAGTCATGGTTTAGTTTGTACAGATTTTCAGTTTAGTCATGGTTCAGTTTGGACAGATTTCCAGTGTAGTCATTGTTCAAAGTGGACAGATTTCCAGTTTAGTGACTGTTCAATTTGGACAGATTTCCAGTTTAGTCACTGTTCAGTTTGGACAGATTTTCAGTTCAGTCACTGTTCAGTGTGGACAGATTTCCAGTTTAGTAATGGTTCAGTTTGGACATATTTCAAGTTTAGTCACTGTTCAGTGTGGACAGATTTCCAGTTTAGTCACTGTTCAGTGGGGACAGATTTCCAGTTTAGTCACTGTTCACTGCGGACAGATTTCCATTGTAGACATTGTTCAGTGTGGACATATTTCCAGTTTAGTCACTTTTCAGTTTGGACATATTTCCAATGTTGACATGGTTTAGTTTGGACAGATTTCTATTGTAGTTATTGTTAGTGTGGGCAGATTTCCAGTTTAGTCATGGTTGAGTTTGGACAGATTTCTAGCTTAGTCACTGTTCAGTTTGGACAGATTTCCAGTTCAGTCATTGTTCAGTGTGGACAAATTTCCAGTTTAGTCATGGTTCAGTTTGGACAGATTTGCAGTTAAGTCACTGTTCAGTGTGGACAGATTTCCAGTTTACTCATGGTTCAGTTTGGACAGATTTCCAGTTTAGTCACTGTTCAGTTTGGACAAATTTCCAGTTTAGTCATGGTTCAGTTTGGACATATTTCCAGTTTAGTGACTGTTCTGTTTGGACAGATTTCCAATGTTGACATGGTTCAGTTTGGACAAATTTCAATTGTAGTTGTGGTTCAGTTTGGACAGATTTCCATTGTAGTAAAGGTCTTGTTTGGACAAATTTCTAATTGTAGCCATAGTTTGGACGAATTTCAAGTGTAGTCCTGGTTCAACTTGGACAAATTTCCAGTGTAGTAAAGGTTTAGTTTTTACAGATTTCCAGTTAACACACTGTTCAGTTTGGACAGATTTCAAGTTTAGTTATGGTTCAGTTTGGACAGATTTCCAGTGTAGTCATTGTTCAGTATGTACAGATTTCCAGTTTAGTCCATGTTCAGTTTGGACAGATTTCCAGTGTAGTCATTGTTCAGTGTGGACGGATTTCCAACTTAGTCACTGTTTGGTTTGGACAGATGTCCAGTTTAGTAACTGTTCAGTTTGGACAAATTTCCAGTTTAGTCATGGTTCAGTTTGGACAGATTTCCAGTTTAGTCACTGTTCAGTTTGGACAGATTTTCAGTTTAGTCACTGTTCAGTTTGGACAAATTTCAAGTGTAGTCTTGGTTCAGTTTGGACAGATTTCCGTTGTAGTAAAGGTTTTGTTTGGACAAATTTTTAGTCCCCTACCGGCTTTGCCGAAGGGGACTTTAGGTTTGCACTCCGTCAGTCCCTCAGTACGTCAGTCCGTCACACTCAGTTTTCCTGAGTTTTTTCCCATACTATAAGAGATATATATCTAATATTTGGTATGTAAGTCTACCACCATGAGTTACAGATCAAGTTCGAGTTTGGTTCCGGTTTATTGATTTTGGATGGAGTTATGGCCCTTTAACTTAGACAAATTTGGTAAAATATAGGTTTTCCGAACAATTTTTCTAAACCGTTCCAGCTATGAAGCTAATATTTGTTATGTGAGTCTACCACTATGAGATACAGATCAAGTTTGAGTTTGGTTCTGGTCCATTGATTTTGGACGGAGTTATGGGCCTTTGACTTAGAAAATTTTGGTAAAATATAGGTTTTCCAGACTTTTTTTCTAAATCGTTTCAGATATGAAGCTAATATTTGCTATATGAGTCTACCACTATGGGTTACAGATCAAGTTTGACTAAGAAAATTTTGGTAAAATATAAGTTTTCCGGAAATTTTTTCTAAACCGTTTCAGATATGAAGCTAATATTTGCTATGTGAGTCTACCAGTATGGGTTACAGATCAAGTCCGAGTTTTGTTCCGGTCCATTGATTTTGGACAGAGTTATGGGCCTTTGACTTAGAAAATTTTGGTAAAATATAGATTTTCCAGACTTATTCTAAACCGTTTCAGATATTAAGCTGGTATTTGCATTGTTAATTAACTACTATGGGTTACCGATCAAGTTTGATTATGGGTTGGGTCCATTGATTTTTGACGAAGTTATGGGCCTTTGGCTGGGAAAACTTTTCTTTAACTATTTTTGCTGGTATACTGAATTATTCCACCGGTAGGGGACTTCTGTATTGCCTTGCAATACGATCCACACTTGTTAATGTAGCCATGGTTCATTTTGGACAAATTTCAAGTGAAGTCGTGGTTCGACTTGGACAAATTTCCAGTTTATCCATGGTTCAGTTTGGACAAATTTCCATTGTAGTCACTATTCAGTTTGGACAAATTTCCAGTTTAGTCATGGTTTAGTTTGGACAAATTTCCAATGTAGCCATTGTTCAGTTTGGACAAATTTCAAGTGTAGTCGTGGTTCAGTTTGGACACATTTCCATTGTAGTAAATGTTTAGTTTGGACAGATTTCCAGTTTAGTCATGGTTTGCTTATGGAAAATTTCCAGTTTAGGTATGGTTTGGTATTTATAATTTTATTTAACATGTTAGATGTTCACTGAGCCAAAAATATCTCATCTGCAGTGCAGGCAACATAATTTTTCCATGAAACAGCCAACAATTTTATTATCCTCATTTTGTACAGTGTATTTTAAAATTATTCAGTAACTTTGTGAGATTTTCCTTCTTTTCTTTTCAGTATTTTGAGAATTACCTAGGATTATCACCAGGGGATGCAGTACTGTATTTGAATGGATTACCTATAGATTTAGATGTATATGATATGTTTACACTGTTAGATGTCATGAGGTCAGAAGCCAAATTAATGCAAGGACTTTTTGCTCTTGGTTTTAAGGTAACACAAACTGATTTATATCATATATGAGTATGTTATGATTACTTTAACTGATGTATATGGCACTGTAAATTCTAATTCACACAGCACAGAAGATAGTTTATCAGTTACTTAACTTTTTGTCGTCATCATATTAGCCAGTAGGCATATAGCTGTCAAGGATGATTGAAATGATGTTGGAATTTGTTTGTGTGGCCATCTTTTCCTATGTTTACATCATCTGAGTCAACTCCTCCTAAATCTGTTTAATTTATATTAAGGAACTTGACATGTCCCAATATATTAGAATGGTGTTTTTTATGCCCAGCATATGAAAGTTCTTGTTTGATGTGGGTTTTTAGTTCGCCTCAACGAAGTTGAGGGGGACTATTGGAGTACCGCAGGCGTCCGCGTCGGTGTCCGCGTCCGCATTTGGGTATATATCTTAGTATCTATGCAGTGTAGGGTCATCAAACTTTGCATGCAGGTGCATCTTGGGTAAACTCACAACCTCCAAGAAAATGAGGTCTCTCTGACCTATATTTTCCGCTTGAGTGGCTTGCATTCAAATTTACATTTTAGTTACTATACATAGTACAATAATCTAACTGTGCATATGTATGCATCTCTGTTGGTAGGTCAGCATCCAGGAAAAATTAGGTCACTTTGACCTATATTTTCCGCTTGAGTTACTTACATTCAAGTTTACGTCCGAGTTCAGATCTCAGTCACTGTACATGCTAGGATCATCTAACCTTGCATGTGCATGCATCTCTGATGGTAGGTCAGCATCCAGGCAAAATTAAGTCACTTTGACCTATATTTTCCGCTTAACTGACTTACATTCAAGTTTACATCCGAGTTCAGATCTCAGTCACTGTACATGGTAGGATCATCTAACCTCGCATGTGCATGCATCTGTGATGGTAGGTCAGCATCCAGACAAAATTGGGTCATTTTGACCTACATTTTCCGCTTGACTGACTTACATTCAAGATCATGTCAGGGATCAGATCTCAGGTACTGTACATGGTAGGATCATCCTGCATGTGCATGTGCATGCATCTGTGATGGTAGCTCAGCATTCAGACAAAATTAGGTCACTTAAACCTACATTTTACGCATGAATGACTTACATTAATGTATACATTGAGTTCATAGCTCAGTAACTGTACATTGTTGGTTCAGGTAACCTTGCATATGCATGCAATTTTGATAGTATGTCAGCATACAGACAAAATTTGGTTGCTGCGACAACGTGCCATAATGAGGCTAACTTTGTAATCGTTGATTACCTATGTTTATTGAACACGGTTCTGATAATCTTGGCATCATTTAAAAATTATGTAAAAAGATGTTTATAATTATTATCAATGCACTACAGGTATGAACTTCTAATTTATTAAGTGAACAATTACATGTATTTCAACATTAATTTTTCTTTACAGGATAATGACCTGTCTCAGTTGATGACATTAGATCTGTCGGGAGATACAGAAGAATTTGCCTTGGACATAAGACATACCGCTATTCAGGTAAAACTATAATCTATGTGTTTGTGTTGACAAAGACCAGATCTCAGTGAAGTATTTTTGTGTCTGCACCTTGGACATAAGACATACTGCTATTCAGGTAAAACTATAATCTATGTGTTTGTGTTGACAAAGACCAGATCTCAGTGAAGTATTTTTGTGTCTTCGCCTTCCAATGGACATAAGACATACTGCAATTCAGGTAAAGCTATAATCTATGTGTTTTTATTGACAAAGACCAGATCTCAGTGGAATATTTTTGTGTCTTCGCCTTGGACATAAGACATACTGCAATTCAGGTAAAGCTATTATCTATGTGTTTGTATTGACAAAGACCAGATCTCAGTGGAGTATTTTTGTGTCTTTGCCTTGGACATAAGACATACTGCAATTCAGGTAAAGCTATAATCTGTGTTTGTATTGACAAAGACCAGATCTCAGTGGAGTATTTTTGTGTCTGCCTTAGACATAAGACATACTAAAATTCAGGTAAAGCTATAATCTATGTGTTTGTATTGACAAAGACGAGATCTCAGTTGAGTATTTTTGTGTCTTCGCCTAGGACATAAGACATACTGCAATTCAGGTAAAGCTATTATTGACAAAGACCAGATCTCAGTGGAGTATTTTTGTGTCTTTGCCTTGGACATAAGACATACTGCAATTCAGGTAAAGCTATAATCAATGTGTTTGTATTGACAAAGACCAGATCTCAGTGGAGTATTTTTGTGTCTTCGCCTGGGACATAAGACATACTGCAATTCAGGTAAAGCTATAATCTATGTGTTTGTATTGACAAAGACCAGATCTCAGTGGCGTATTTTTGTGTCTTTGCCTTGGACATAAGACATACTGCAATTCAGGTAAAGCTATAATCTATGTGTTTGTATTGACAAAGACCAGATCTCAGTGGAGTATTTTTATGTCTATGAATCCAATAGTTTATATTTTCACATGGAATAGAAAGTAGAGATTCAGCTTCATTAGGTTTGATAATTAATTAAAAATTTTGCATGCTTGTAAGATATAATGTGAGAACATCAATTGTCTTTTGGCCATCATTTGTGGTGTATTGCAAGGCTATTTTGAAATTATTATTATAGTACATCTCTTCTTTTGAAACATGTCATATTATGAGCAAGCCTAATATATGTTGTATTATTGCAAATATTGAAAAAAGCATGTTTGTGCAAATGTGCAAACGATTCAAAATATTCATCTTTTGATTGCACAACTCTAACTCACTCACACATGTTTTTACATCTATAACTTAAAAAAAAATGTCAAATGTTCATTCAGTATTTAGTTGTTACAATGTAGGTTGACTTTTGTTTGTCGTTATTACTCCCCTTTGGGTCGTTGTCTCTTTGACACATTCCCTGTTATCCTTCTATTTTTAGCTCACCTGGCTATGCCAGGGTGAGCTTTTGCCATCACTTGGCGTCCTGCGTCCGTCCGTCGTAAACTTTTCATTCAAAAATCTTCTCCTCTGAAACCACTAGGCCAATTGGGACCAAACTTGGTCACAATAGTCCTTAGGTGGTCCCCTTTATAAATTGTATCCGGCATGTCCGTACCTAATCCAAGATGGCTGCCAGCGGGGAACATAGTTTTAACATTGGATACTATGGAAAAGACATTCAAAGATCTTCTTCTCAGAAACTACCAGTCCAATTATAACCAAACTTAGACACAATGGTCCTTAGATGGTCCCTTCCAAAAAAGGTATCCGACAGGTCCGTATCTAATCCAAGATGGCCGCCAGCGAGGAACATAGTTTTAACATTGGACCCTATTGAAATTACATTCAAAGATCTTCTTCTTAGAAACTACAAGTCCAATTATAACCAAACTTAGTAGCAATGGTCCTTAGATGGTCCCTTCCAAAAAA
>MJUU01011385.1:21989-35335 GCA_002080025.1 Modiolus philippinarum
TAATCTATGTGTTTGTATTGACAAAGACCAGATCTCAGTGGAGTATTTTTGTGTCTTCGCCTTGGACATAAGACATTCTGCAATTCAGGTAAAGCTATAATGTATGTGTTTGTATTGACAAAGACCAGATCTCAGTGAAGTATTTTTGTGTCTTTGCCTTGGACATAAGACATACTGCAATTCAGGTAAAGCTATAATCTATGTGTTTGTATTGACAAAGACCAGATCTCAGTGGAGTATTTTTATGTCTATGAATCCAACAGTTTATATCTTCACATGGGATAGAAAGTAGAGATTCAGCTTCATTAGGTTTGATAAATAATTAAAAATTTTGCATGCTTGTAAGATATAATGTCAGAACATCAACTGTCTTTTGGCCATCATTTGTGGTGTACTGCAAGGCTATTTTGAAATTATTATTATAGTACATCTCTTCTTTTGAAACATGTCATATTATGAGCAAGCCTAATATAAGTTGTATTATTGCAAATATTGAAAAAAGCATGTTTGTGCAAATGTGCAAACTATTCAAAATATTCATCTTTTGATTGCACAACTCTAACTCACTCACACATGTTGGTACATCCATAACTAAAAAAAAAAGTCAAATGTTCATTCAGTATTTAGTTGTTACAATGTAGGTTGACTTTTGTTTGTTGTTATTACTCCCCTTTGGGTCGTTGTCTCTTTGACACATTCAGCTATGCAAGGGTGAGCTTTTGCCATCACTTGGCGTCCGTCGTTCGTACGTCCGTCCGTCGTAAACTTTTCATTTAAAAATCTTCTCCTCTGAAACCACTAGGCCAATTGGGACCAAACTTGGTCACAATAGTCCTTGGGTGGTCCCCTTTAAAAATTGTATCAGGCATGTCCGTACCTAATCCAAGATGGCTGCCAGCAGGGAACATAGTTTTAACATTGGACCCTATGGAAAAGACATTCAAAGATCTTCTTCTCAGAAACTACCAGTCCAATTATAACCAAACTTAAACACAATGGTCCTTAGATGGTCCCTTCCAAAAAGGGTATCCGACAGGTCCGTATCTAATCCAAGATGGCCGCCAGCGAGGAACATAGTTTTATCATTGGACCCTATGGAAATTACATTCAAAGATCTTCTTCTCAGAAACTACAAGTCCAATTATAACCAAACTTAGTAACAATGGTCCTTAGATGGTCCCTTCCAAAAAAGGTAACCGGCAAGTCTGAACCACTGCCCAAATTTTTTGAATTTTTATTTGAATTGTGGTCTGAATGTTTCAATTTCAGCATTATGTATTACCTTGATTATAAGGGGAACCCCTGCCCAAATTTTTTTTGAATGGTGTTCTGTTATGGGTTGTAATGGATGGTGGATTTTTCGGTTGCCATGGAAACCAAACAAGAATACTGTAATTTTAGAAAAAAAAACGGTATTCTGCTAAATATTATGTTTTGTTTTTCCTATTGGAAATGCCTTTTATCTATGTCAGCCATGGTCCAGGTGAGTGATACAGGCTCTTGAGAGCCTCTTGTCTATATTTTGTTTAAGAATATGTATGTTCTTTCAGTATAAAAATAAATTTGAGGTAGTTTGTTGACGACCTTGTTGTTGAAATTATTTTTATTTCAGTACATAAATGACCTTGAGAAAGACAGTAAATATAGTAACTGGCCAAACAGTGTTCAGGATCTACTGAGACCAACTTTTCCTGGAATGTTACGACATGTTGCTAAAAATATTTTCCATCTGGTAAGTGAAACTTCAGAATTTAAGCAGATTGTTTTGACAATTTATGTCTCAACTGTTAAGATACACATGTAGATACATTTCTAAGACTTTGATAAAAAATAGAGAAAAGTAACCTGAATGGATTAAAAGCAAACTTTTGCCACTGGTTCGTGAATTCTTTTTTCATACATATATACAAATGTATATAAATAAGAGAACATTGACTTTGACTTGAGCGTTACATGAAAGGTTGCTAGTGCTGTTCTTTCCTTGTACTCTTTCTTCCCCTGTATTGATATTCATGTGTACACACATATACTGTAAAAGGAAAAATTTTCGTGGAGTATTAAATTTTGTTTATTTTGTGGGTAAGCGTTTTCAATGAAATTTAATCCACACAAATTTAAGTTCCACAAAAATTTATTCCAACAAAATATTTCTTAATCTCAATTCATACCCACAATAATAAGTGATTAAACAGTATCTCAAAAATTGCAATAAGTATTACTCAGTCCCATTAAATCAATTATCTTTTATTGAATGTCCTGTATGTACATTTTTTTTTAATGACGTCCATATTTTATTCAAGAATTCAAATGTTATAACATGTGTAATATCTACCGTAAAAAGGCTTGTATTATCAGCACATTTTTACCCTAAAATGGATTAAGGGGTTTGGGGATGCGGATTATACAACCCTGTACGACTTGAGGATTTGGCCAACTTGCCCAAAAATCGACTGTTAGTCCCTGTTCAAACCATACAGACTGTTTTGAACATTGTGGATCTAATTAAATATGTTGGTTTGAATTGCAAAGTGTCTAACAGTTATAAAAAATGGGTCTTTCTTCCAAAAAATGCTATTTTGATGTCAAAACAGGAATATTTTTATTGGCTGTCATACTTGTCAACAAACCATGTGATCAGTAAAGTGATGATTCTGTGACAATGAGCTATTTATATCATAGTGCCTCTGACTACATTTAACGTGTCAAAGATGCAAAATTATAGGGTTAAGTGGCTTATTATTACATTCCACAACAGTTTATAGGGAATGAAAGACTTAGATCCAACAAATTAAATGTAAAATGAACACGGATATGACAGTCCGCACAGAACCTGTTCCATATTTTCTATTGTACTTGAACTTCCTGATTGATGAAAAGATGTTATTTTTCTTCAAGTTCTGTCGTGTTTGAGCCTTTTTATCATTAAATACTTTCAGAAAAGGCTTCAGATATAGTATATAAAGACTCGTACAGTTGATAAGCTATGAAAATACCAATTTACGGGTACAAAATAATTTCAATCATACCGATCTCCACGTTGACTTTGTTGGTTAAGGTCCCAGTGTACTTAAAGTTTTCCCCTGGATTTTAAGGTAAAAAAAAGCCTGCGGATTATACACAAATGCAGATAATACATGGCTTTTTATGGCATTTATATTTCTCATATTTATTTTTTAATGTAAATTTTGTTGTTTAAGATATTGATGGTGTTAAAAAGCTTATGTAAAACATATTTTGCAATGTGATAAAATTGGTAAAGTTACAAAATGAATACTGTGAAAGTAATATTGTTTGTGAGGTTCCAATTTTGATGGTTCACTAAAACCACAAAATTAAGTTCCCAACGAAATGCATTTTCCCTAGAATGTTAATGCATAGAATTTGAACCCACGACTTTTAGTACCCATAATAGTTAATTTTGTTAAAACCACAAAAATTGATGTCCATTAATAAAAGTTTTTCCACAATAATTATCAATAAAAAAAGACAACAACAAATAAATAAAATCTTGTTTTGTTTCAGGTATTCATTGTTGATCCTTTCCATAGGGAAAGTAGAGAACTAATCAAAATGGCTGAAGCATTTATTGTACATAGTGCACCAATCAGAGTAGCTGTTGTATTTATAGTCAATGATGATATAAAGGTCACAGGTTTTGATGACCCTAGTGTTGCCCTGTCTAGAGCATATGATGTTCTGAGTCATGAAGAGGATCCTGGGAAAGCTTTGTCATTTGTTACAGATGTAAGTACAGGTGTATGTGTAACAATATACAGTTATGGCCATCGAAAGAGGTGAATATCCCAAATTGTCAAATGCACTTAGGTTATTTCCCTAGGGCTTTAGCCAGAGGGAAATAACCTCAGTGCAGTTGACAATTTAGGATATTCACCGATTTCATGGGCCGTAACTGTATTATTATACCGAACAAACATTGGAAATATCATTCCACAGACGTTGCAACTTTTTGGGGTTATTCACCGGTGAATAATAGGGTTATTGCATGGTTGTTGTAATTTTCAGGGGTTATTCACTGGTGAATAATATGGTTATTCCATAGGTGTTGTAATTTTCAGGGGTTATTCACTGGTGAATGATAGGTTATTCACTGCTAGCAACAATTTTGTGCCAAAATATCCAAATTATTTCATCTCATGTGACTATGTCTCAACCAATAGAATTGATTTTTTATTATGTAAGGTATAATAATATGTTATGAATGGTATTATTTATAGGATCCTACATTGACTGTTAATTAAAATATAGTTGATATGTCTACTCTCATTAAAACCCCTGCAAATGAAGTACTCTGTCTGTTTGTTTATCTGTCTGTCCACATTTCTGGCAAGCTCAACCCTTGGAAGGATTTTGATGAAACTTTTTACAAAGGAAGGACACTATTTCAAGATATGCTTGAAGAAATATAATTATTTTCTGGAGTCAGGAAGGGGAGATAATTGTGTCGCCTGCTGTAAGCGGAGTCTACACATAGGGATTACTATCCGTGTTTTACATCGTCGTCCTGCGTCGTCCTCATCCTGCGTCGTCGTCGTCCTGCGTCGTCCCGACAGTTTTTGAATCCACAACTCCTTCAAAACCACTTGTCCGATTCCTACCAAACTTTCAGGATATGTTGTTTAACTGGTGTAGTTGTGCACCTGATACTTAGAATTTTGATTTTGCATTTTGCAGATTTTAGAGGTGAACAGAGCTAAAATTGCTCATTTGTGAGTCTGGTGGTTTTGAATTCGCAACTCCTTCAAAACTGCTAGTCAGATTCTAACAAAACTTTCAGGATAAGTTGTTCACCGGGTGTAGTTGTGCACCTGATACTTAGAATTTTGATTTTACAGATTTTAGAGGTTCACAGAGCCAAAATTGCTCATTTGATAATCTGGTTTGTTAATCCCCAATTCCATCACAACTATAAGTCAGATTCCAATCAAACTTGCAGGATATGTTGTTCACCTGATGTAGTTGTGCATCTGATACTTAAAATTTTGATTTTTCAGTTTTAGAGGTTCACTGAGCCAGAATAGCTCATTTGTTAATTCTGTTAGTTTATGTGGAACTCCTTCAAAACTGTAAATCATATTCCAACCAGCCTTTCAGAATACATTGATTACTTGATATAGTTGTGCACCCTATATTTAAAATTTTGATTTTACAGATTTAAGAGGTTAACAGAGCCAAAATAGCTCATTTGTTAATTGGGTTTTTTAATCTTCGACTCCTTCAAAACTGTCTGTCAGATTCCAACCTAATTTTCAGTATATGTTGTATATAAGGTCTGGTTATGCACATTATACTTAGATTTTTTTTACAGATTCTAGAGGTTTGCCAAGCCACTAAGGTCATATATTAAATCAGTTAATCTGCAAGTACTAAAAACTGTAATTCATATTCTTAACCAAATTTGCAGAATATGTTTTTCTCCTAATCTAGACATGCACTTTATAAGTAAAATTTTGATTTTGCATATTTTAGAGCTTCACTGGACCAAAAATGGCTCTTCTGTCTTCTGTCGAAACAAAAATGGCATGTTTTGTTCCATTCAATAAGACATATGGCCTAAGGTGCAAAAAATTTTATTATCGGGTCCCATAGGAAAATACACATTTTAATCAACACCTCTGAAACTATCGAATTTTACTTGAATAATGTGTGGAAGGTCCTTAACAAAGATTGCTCATTTTGTTATAATGTTATAATCCATCAATGAGCCAGCAGCCCTTTTCACCAAAATTCTTACGATGAAAATAAGTCGTACCTCCTTTACATTTCATATAGAGTTACGAAAAATTTTTAATGTGAGAATTTTTGTGAAAAGGGCTACTGGCCTCCAGTGCAGAACATAGTTTAACATTGGACCTGTGATATTGATATATTTGACCTTCTCCTCTGACAATTACTGAAGCAAATGTAGCCAACTTTTCTGAAGTTAAGAATGGAAAGTCCTTTACAAAAACAGGCCATTTTATTCTGATAAGTCATCAAACATGGCTACCATTTCAGATCATGGTTCAACATTTGATACTACTATTAAAAATTAATATGATTCATCTCTGAAACTTTGAAATAGAATTTGTAGAGACAATGTTTTCTAGTGTACATTGGATGAGCTCATGAAAAGAAGATATGGATTAGTTGTCAGTTGAAGCTTTTGTAAATAAGACCTGCTTAGAAGCATTTTGTCAGCGATATCAACTTAACCTTTAGTTATGTACAGAGAAATAAAGTACAAATTAATATTATATGTATTTCAGGTTTATGAGAAAAACAAATCAGGAGATGTGACTGCAGCACAGGTGATAGAACAGTTTAAGAAGACATATAAAGATTATGATATGGAGATGATATTTGGTGAATCTGACGAGTACGATACATATAGAAAGGTATGTCAGGGAAATACCTGACAAATTATGCTAGCATTACATCATTGTCTAGGTAGGATAAAGTACTTTGTTTGTCTGTCAAAATTTTTTCCTGATACACTATTAGTGGACTTGGGTAGCAATCCAACATTCATGTATATCACTTTATTGATATTGCAATGTTTCAATTGATAAATGAGAGATAATTGAACATACAGTTTCTCAGTATTTTTGTAGGAGGTATCTTTTATGGACATTAGGTTCATAGTAATGACAGTTTCCCAGTTGAAACAAACATTTTGCTGAAAGTGTAAACTGTGATTCATTTGTAGGTCAAGGTTGAATTGCCTAAACACTGCAGATAAATATTTGATGTACATTTTTGGTACTGTTGCTTGCTATCAGTCTTATACATCTCTTAAAACATAAAAAAACTCCAAACTTTGTAATTATGTGACCTGCAACTAATGCAGGATTGAATCGCTATCGAGTCTTTTTACGTCCATCTATCTGTCTAGATGTCACTGTTAATAATGGATTTTTTTCCAGGCAGCATTGGATTATGTAAAGAAAGCTGGACTTAAAGATTTTCCCCAAGTTTTGTTAAATGGTATACCATTGAAAGACAAATATTTGACAGAGAGTTCATTTGAAGAAGGTGTTGTATCAGAAATCATGTCCCAGACACCAGAGATACAGAAAGCTGTGTATAATGTAAGCATTTGAAATTAAGTATTTATTTTGTAATGTTAGAATTTGAATCTATATTCTGATTATTTCAGTTCAAAACATTTAAAAAAACAGACTAACACTCACATGATTCTTATGCTCTGCCTTTGAAAATATGGGGCATATAGTGTTTGGGTCTGTTCTTCCGTCCCAAGTTATATTTACGCATAGATTTGAGTATCTTTTCTATGAAGTATGTATGCTATTATCATTACACATTATTTAAGGGCTATTCCAGGAAAAATTGTATGGGGGGTTGGACAGTACATTATATATTTTAGGATGGGCAGTGGGGTTCGAGAAGAAATTTAGGCATATCACATGCTATATGTGATAAAAAAAAATGTATGGCTGGTGGGGTGTGGAAGTCTGGAAGAAAGTGCTGTCCAACCCCCCTTACATCTTTTCTTGGAATAGCCCTAAATACACAGTAGGGAAAAATTAAACAAATTTACCCATGCAACCAACTTCATGTTTCACTGATCACTTAAATGGCTGTATTGGGTTGCGCAAATGTCAATTAAAGCTAAATGACATTTAAATTTTATGTATAAATTAATTTGGTTGAATTTGTTAAGGATTTAATTTACACTTAAAATTTAAACATCTTTAATTGACGTTTGTCCAACCCAGTTCTGGAAAGTTTGAGGTTTAACCACAAGTTTCTTTTCTGTATGCTATTATAATTAAACTTTATATAAATAAGCATGTGATATTCATATATCATATAAAAAAATTATCCCTAGCACCAACTTAATGTTTAATCAATCACTGAATATAGCATTATTCAAAACAGTTGCAAGGCGGGGACACTTTGTCTGTTAGATACATAATCTTTTCTTAAAATGTATTGAACAAAGCTACTTCATAAAACACTGATGAAAAGTGCTAAAGATTATACATTTATTGGAAACATCCAAATAAAGTAGAGGATTTTTTTTTGGAAATTTTTCAGTAATGTAAGTATGTTTGAGCCATTATATGCTGATGAAATGTTTTCAGTATTCATTACACCAAGTGTTATTGTACAATAGAACAAGTATAAAACACATTCTAGTGATCTACTAATTCTTTTTAGTAAAAATTTATAATTAAGGATGCTCGCTTGTCATGTTTTGGTATTTCTGTCAGATTTTTAGATTCTCTTGTTTTATCCATTCAAAAGCATTATATTTTTTGCCCACAAACCCCCATATTTTGTTTGATAATTTCATTTTATTCTTTTTAGTAATATTATGACAAAATTTCATTATACCTTACGTAATTTAACACATTTGTTCATGGATTATCATTGCTAAAGTTATACTTATGTTAAACATGTGTTCCTCAATATGTTGTAATCAGAAGCTTTAGACACTAGTGCTGTTGTAAGGCAACAGCTGACATTGATTGTAAGAGCACTTTGCCAGTTTAATTTATGTTTGTTGATGATCCCACATCCATGACCATGAATGATGCATGGATGTAGCATTGTTCGATATTTGGCAAAGAATTCCACTCAAACTGGTGCTAGGGGCCGTCTTGAACTTACTATGAGGTATGAGCAAAGCTCATTGTTGAAGGCCTCATGGTAAATTCAAGATGAAGAACAAAAATAAAAAGTGTTGTTCCTTTGGTTGGATATACCATGTATTTATAGAGACTTTGTCTCATGTGTATTTACTCCATATCCATTCATTGTTCATTAATGAAAAATTCAGAGGATATCAGTTTCCCACCAAGGTTTTAATTACTGAAATCTCAAAAACGACTTCAGCAACCTACAATTTTTTTCCACTTAATTACTACTTTTAAAGTTTTCTAACAAAACAAAAATTGAAATCCTATCTATTTATTTTCAAATTGACCAGCAAACATCCTTAACTTGTTTCACCCAATGAAAACTACTTATTCTGTATTAATAACAAATTTTAATGTTTTGTTGTTTTACTCAGGGGAGACTACTTATTCTGTTTTAATAACAATCTGTGATGTTCTGTTGTATTACACAGGGGAGACTACTTATTCTGTTTTAATAACAATCTGTGATGTTCTGTTGTATTACACTGGGGAGACTACTTATTCTGTATTAATAACAATTTGTGATGTTTTGTTGTTTTACTCAGGGGAGACTACTTATATTGCTATAATAACAATCTGTGATGTTCTTTCGTTTTTTGTAGGGAAGACTACACGATAACCACAACATATTAGAATGGTTGATGGAAAGAAGTAATGTATTACCCAGACTTAATTCTAGAGTTCTGTCTCCACCAGTGAAAACTCTGGACTTTACAGTAAACATGGGTAAATATTTATATCTATAGTAATTTCTGATTGTGATTTCCTGTGGCATAAAGTAAACAAACAGAATAAGAAGAGATATTTGCCAATGGATACTCATATTCCACTGATCACTTTAAACTGCAGTACAGGTGTAATAAGACAATTGCATTAAAGTGACAAGATTTTAATGCAGGCAGTCAGCTATAAAGTTAAACATTTACGATGTGTGTGCATTAATAACAAGAGATATGATGATTTGAGGGCAAAACAATGATTTGAAAAAAAGTTACTCAGAAATTTAAAGAAAAGGGCATAGTGTCAAGAAAATTATAGAAAGGCACATCACACCAACTGAAAAGGGGCTGACTGGGCACCTTGTGAAAGCAATCAAGCTGGAACACTGATATTGACATTTTGATACCATTAATTTTCTCTTTGTTTTCATCTTTCAACCAGGAAAATGTTTACAAAACACAGCATAATTTTTTCCAGCTTTTCAAGATGTTGAAAGTACATGTATGTCATGGGTTAGGATCATTGTCAGTGTGATTCCATAATTTTCTTAGTGAATCAGAAGTTGAATATGGTAATAACAATACTGTGAAAGCACTATTGTTCGTGGGGTTCCAATTTTTGTGGATTTCGTGGTCTGCTAAAACAAGGAAATTAAGTCCCCAACGAAGTATATTTTTCCATATTTTTAATGCATAGAATTCGAAAGCACGAATTTAAGTACCCACGAAATAGTGATATTTATGAAAACCACGAAAATTGATAAAAGTACTTCCACAGTATCATGTAAAACCATTAAATTCTGATATTTGGATTTGCAATGTTTTGATGTGAGGACAATGTAAAATAGTGATTTGAAAACAAAGAACAATGGCTAGCATGACTACATCTTACAGTGTTTCAAGTCGGACCTTATACCAAAATTCTTGCTAGCTGGTAATGGACAGAAAAATAGGTCCATTTGAATACAGCCATACCTATTGTAAATTGATTAATGATGCATGGGAAGGTGTGAAAAATAGGCTTATTCAAGTGTGACTGGGCATTGTCCAGACTCCATTCATCAGAATACATAAGCTAATGATCAATTTAAGTGGACCTATTTTTAGTTCGCATCAACGAAGTTGAGAGGGACTATTGGAGTACCCCAGGCGTCCGCGTCCTTATTTGGGTATATATCTTAGCAACTATGCAGTGTAGGGTCATCAAACTTTGCATGGAGGTGCATCTTGGGTTAACTCACAGCCTCCAAGAAAATTAGGTCTCTCTGACCTATATTTTCAGATTGAGTGGCTTGCATTCAAATTTACATTTTAGTTCATATCTCAGTTACTATGCATGGTACAATAGTCTAACTGTGCATGTGCATGCATCTTTGGTGTTAGGTCAGCATCCAGGCAAAATAAGGTCACTTTGACCTACATTTTCAGCTTGAGTGACTTACATTCAAGTTTACGTCCGAGTTCAGATCTCAGTCACATTCAAGTTTATGTCTGAGTTCAGATCTCAGTCACTGTACATGGTAGGATCATCTAACCTTGCATGTACATGCATCTCTGATGGGAGGTCAGCAACCCGGCAAAATTAGGTCACTTTGACCTATATTTTCCGCTTGAGTGACTTACATTCAAGTTTACGTCCGAGTTCAGATCTCTGTCACTGTACATGGTAGGATCATCTAACCTGGCATGTGCATGCATCGTTGATGGTAGGTCAGCATCCAGGCAAAATTAGGTCACTTTGACCTATATTTTCCGCTTGAGTGACTTACATTCAAGTTTATGTCCGAGTTCAGATCTCAGTCACTGTACATGGTAGGATCATCTAACCTTGCATGTGCATGCATCTCTGATGGTAGGTCAGCATCCAGGCAAAATTAGGTCACTTTGACCTATATTTTCCGCATGAGTGACTTACATTCAAGTTTATGTCTGAGTTCAGATCTCAGTCACTGTACATGGTAGGATCATCTAGCCTTGCATGTGCATGCATCACTGATGGTAGGTCCGCATCCAGGCAAAATTAGGTCACTTTGACCTATATTTTTCGCTTGAGTGACTTACATTCAAGTTAACGTCTGAGTTCAGATCTCAGTCACTGTACATGGTAGGATCATCTAACCTTGCATGTGCATGCATCTTTGATGGCAGGTCAGCTTCCAGGCAAAATTAGCTCACTTTGACCTATATTTTCCACTTGAGTGACTTACATTCAAGTTTACGTTCGAGTTCAGATTTCAGTCACTGTATCTAACCTTGCATGTGCATGCTTCTCTGATGATAGGTCAGCATCCAGATCAAATAAGGTCACTTTGACCTACATTTTCCGCTTGAGGGACTTACATTCAAGTTTATGTCCGAGTTCAGATCTCAGTCACGGTACATGGTAGGATCATCTAACCTTGCATGTGCATGCATCTCTGATAGTAGGTCAGCATCCAGGCAAAATTAGGTCACATTGACCTATATTTTCTGCATGAGTGACTTACATTCAAGTTTATGTCCGAGTTTAGATCTCAGTCACTGTACATGGTAGGATCATCTAACCTTGCATGTGCATGCATCTCTAATGGTAGGTCAGCATCCAGGCCAAATTAGGTCACCTTGACCTATATTTTCCGCTTGAGTGACTTACATTCAAGTTTATGTCAGAGTTGATATCTCGGTCACTGTACATGGTATGATCATCTAACCTTGCACATGCATGCATCTCTGATGGTAGGTCAGCATCCAGGCAAAATTGGGTTGCTGTGACAAAGTGCCACAACGAGGCGAACTTTGTAATCGTTGATTACCTATGTTTCTGTCAATTTGTGAAAAAGAATTTCATAACAAGGTCTCACTTGAAACACTATAAGAAGTATTATCTATAAAGACCTTAAAAAAAGTCTAAGTTCACTTCATTAAAGATGTACCCTTTTGAGGAGCCAAAATTTAAAAGTATTTAACTTTTTTTCAAACCTTGATTTTTGCAATGTTCGTACCCTATAAATTAAATATATAAAGAAAAAATCATAGGTTGCTGTGCAAATTATTTTGCTACAGATGTTTGAAAGTGACCAATTTTAGCACTTTTGAGCATTTATAGGCATTTTTGCCCATTTTTGTCTCGCCCTGGACAAAAGTCGCAAAAGCGAGACATAGTCCTGCAAAGTATGAAGACGGCGACAGCATTAACTTTTCCTAAATACAAGATATTTTGAAAACCCTTTGATATAGGAACATCATATGTAGTCCAGTGGTAGTACTAATCAAGTGCTACCCGACAGACATAACGTCATGTGACCTTGACCTCCATTTCACAGTCTAGTGGCCATGATAAGTTTTTCTGCTTAAGTCCATTTCTCAATAACTAGAAGTGGTAGGTTGATAATATTTGGTATGTAGGTTGGTCTTGGGTAGTACATGTCAGTCTGGCAGGTGTCTTTTGTCCTTGACCTCAATTTCACGGTCTAGTACCCACGTTAAGTTTTTCTGCTTAAGTCCATTTCTCAATAACTAGAAGTGGTAGGTTGATAATATTTGGAATGTAGGTTGGTCTTGGGTAGTACATGTCAGTCTGGCAGGTGACTTTTGTCCCTTATCTCAATTTCACGGTCTAGTGGCCATGTTAAGTTTTTCTGCTTAAGTCCATTTCTCAATAACTAGAAGTGGTAGGTTGATAATATTTGGTATGTAGGTTGGCTTGGGTAGTACATGTCAGTCTGGCAGGTGACTTTTGTCCTTGACCTCAATTTCACAGTCTAGTGAGCATGTTCACTTTTCTGATTAGTTCACTTAGATTTCACATCAATTTAGAGGCCAGCAGGGACGGGCGAGACATCTTTTAGGGTCTTCACTTGTTTTATGATTTTCGTTGAAAAAATCTAGCTTAGAGTATTTAACTTTTTCTCATACTTTCTGAAAAGCTGTAAATAGAAAGAATTAACAAATTCAGCCCCCCCTCCCCCCCCAAAAAAAAATCATA
>MJUU01011386.1:3676-15078 GCA_002080025.1 Modiolus philippinarum
ACTCTTTCTGTTATCCATTTATAATGATTATAAGTTTATGTGCACGTATCCGAAGTTTCTATGAAAAACCAAGAGGAATTCTGCTTTTCTCCATTTTTAATTACTTATTCTCTCCCCCCAAAACAAACAAACAAATCAGCAATCTAAGTTTTCTAAATCATCAAGAATCCTATTTACTTTCAAATTGAGAAGCAGACCTCCTACATATACAGTTTTGGAGAATATATCCGATATAGATAATCACGAAGTGTACACTTGATAAATTCCTTGTTACGTTATTGTTCAGCTCTATATTTGTAATGATACATGTATGTCAATTTTTTAAAATATTTATTCGTCATGTTTCTCGTCCTCTTATTTGCTCTGTATTATACGTTTTGCTTACTGTGTGAAGATTAACACCTGGCTTACTTAAAGTCTTTGTTCGTCGAGTAGTTCCTCTGTCAGACGACGTTTAAATTAACAGGAATCATCATACCTTAAGTCAGAAAGTGATGCTAAAGCAATTAACCTTCCTTCACTGAAATGTGTATTTGTTCAATACTATCGATAATAAACAATTACTGATAACTTTACCAGTGAATTAGAATTTGATCTTCATGGTAATATGCTGTTATAATTTCATCTATTGCTTTAGTATGCTTTAAAAAACCTTTATTCTCATAAACACAGTGATACATTCTGCTAAATTAAAGCTCATAAAGCATTTTTTGAATTTTTTCAATTTTTAAAAAAAAAATTGTCTACAAAAGCAAAGTCTGCATAGATATTGCATTCTTGCGGAAAGAACCACATTCGGGATAAAAATCGAACGTTTTATTTACGCAGACAAACGCCTAAATAATTTACTCTTGCGCACTGAAAAATTATAGTTACTGAAAATGCACAAAACAATAACCTACAAAACGAGTTCAAGAACAGGTCAAGTTCTATAGAAAAACTTTGAATATAAAAGTACAAACTTGAATTATATCGATGAATTCAGCGCAAACAGATGAGCTGTCTTACAAAACTGACTAGGATGTATGAGCAAAACTCGGTTGTTGAAGACTTCAAGGTGACTTCAAGATGAAGAACGACAATAAAAGCGTTGGTCCATTGCTTGGCTAACCATGTATTGGTAGACACTTTGTCTCGTGTGCATTAACTCAATATCTTTTTATTGTTTATGCATTTTGACATTTAATTATGAAAATACGACTTAAACTTCCTGAACATTAGACCATCTTCGAACAATTGCCGTTATAATTTATTTTTCTTAAGTTATCAGTACATAAACTTTTAATTCAGTGTTGTACCTGAATGCCTAAAACCGTTCCTAATTATCGTTTATAAAAATCATGCAGAAAAATTTCTTTTTTGAAAGTTATTATGCCAATTACTATTGCAACGTCCAGTTTCATCGGTCAACGTCATGACCAGCAAAGAATTTATACCTCGTAGTGTTTTGTGGGCATGTAGTGTTTTTGGTCTTCCGTCTTCTGGTGTTCTTACTTTTGCATTGTCTCTGGACTGATTTATGTAATATCGTGCTTTGTGTCTTCGGTATTCTACTGCCGTTGTCTTGCACATTAATACGCACCGAAGAAAAATAGTGCAGTATGTGGTGACGTTAAGGTCAGCTTAAACATTGTTTTAAATTCAAAGGATTGGAATTATAAGAAATAAAAGTAATTGATGTGTAAACGCGTCCTTTCACTCACAAACTTTACATAGAGTCCTTCTGACTTGCTTCAGTTTGTGAGTGAGTCGACCGCGTTTACACATCGATAAACTCCAACGTTACTTTTATTCCGATTTTACATTTGCGTATTTCTTTTTATTTTTATATATCTCCTTGTGAGAAGCATTATAGAGCACTTTGGCATTCAGCAACTTGTAACAATTTCTGTCAAATCTGCAAAATTCTTCAGTAATATAAGAAAACGCTGACAGATAATTGCTTGTTTGTGTTATCTGAACAATACTTATAATATAAATGTTTCCAATATAAGTTTTATCATCTGTTGTAGAGTTGTTTAAGGCAATTATAGCCTTACTTCCAAATAACTTAAAGTTAATGTAATTTAGTTGACTTAAATGTCGGACAAGATATGCAAAAATGGTTATTAAATTATCTATAGAGGCTTTTGCCACATTACTACCAGAGATCTATAACTTTCTTACAGGTATCGCCTTGCTATCTTATTGAGGAGGAATTGGTTAATTTGGTTATTACCCTAATTAAATGACAAGTTCCTATTTTTAGGTTTATTTCAGCAACACTTTTTATGGTGCTATAACATATAGTTTTTCAACTTGCTAATAATATGTCTCCATCCATAAGTTCAAGCTGACATATTAAAAAGCAACATTTTTCTTTGATACATGTGAGAAGGGAAATATTTCCATTGATAAATACTGCAAGCCCACGGATGAACATCAGTATCTATCCCTTCAAAGTTGCCAACTAAGACGTTGTACTAGGAGCATACCTAACAACCAAGCTATTCAAGAAAAACGCTCATTTGTTTATCAGAACAAACTTACCAGAGACAACTTAGACATATTAGGTGCCACCTAAAAACATGGTACAGCAGTGCAACAATTAAAAAAAGGTTTCAACAAAGCAAGATCAGTGGAATAAAAAAAAACTTCTGCAATAAAAAGAGACAATCTCTATGATAGAATACCATATGTCACAACATAACTCCGACATTCCAAAATATATCTAACACAATTCATGAGCACTGGACAATAAAAAAAACACCCTAGAATGTCTTAGAATTTTCAAAGTGCCATTTGTTAATTCCTTTAGAAAGCTGAAAAGGCTCAAAGACTTGCTATTATCAGAGCTTAAATTAAAACCGTGCTAATGATAAAGGTGAATGCAAGATGTGGTCACAAATAAGTAATGAAGGGATATGGAGTAAATGTACATGAGACAAAGTCTCTACAGTACATGGTAAAACAAAGCAAAGGAACAACGCTTTTATATTTGTTCTTCATCTTGAAGTCACCATGAGGCCTTCAACAATGAGTTTTGCTCATACCTCATAGTAAGTTCAAGACTGCACCTAGCACCGCTTTTGATCGGAATTCATTGCTAATTATCGAGCAACGCTACATCCATGCTCTTCATTATCCATGAATGCGGGGTTGTCAACAAACAAACAATTAACTGGAAAAGTGTTCTTACAATCGATGTCATCCGTTGCCCGAAAAAAAAACTAACAAAAGGCAATAACAACACTTAAACAATCACAGGGTACTCATCGAGTCTAAAGTAAGAAAACTTGGCATAATAAAAATCATGAGATGTAGGCACAATAACAGGTGGTCAGAATAACATTTTGATTGTACAAAAAATTAAAAAAAAAACGCTGAATAACTTGCAAAAGCATCCAGAATACACAGCGTTTTCGAAGTTCTACCTCGAGAGAGCAGAACACAATTTATTGCAAGGCCACCTACAAAACTTAAATGTAGTGTACATGTTAAAGTGTGGAATTTATGGATTTAAACTGCGACGTCACCTGCAAAGTTCAGAACTCAACAGGTATTTCCGCTCGTTATAGATGATAAAGACGGAAGTAACTGTTATTAAGCAAAACACTATCTGGGACGGTAAAAATAGGGGGTAGGGAAAGCTTCTAGATTCAAAAGCTCAAGACTTTATCTTTTTTTTTTATTTTAACCGTTCAAATAACTAGATCATTAATACTGTTTTATATGTAGATAAGTAAATTTTTATTTCTTTTATCAATACATAGTATATTTTTTATTTTGTATGTTCATTATTCATCAATCTAGTTTGATGACATAATTAAATAATTTTGTAGTCATTAGTACAGTGTACGTAATAAATGTTTTAATTATTCTTATAATTATAAGATTATGTAGACATCATTTACCCACAAGAATTGAAATACAATAAAGCTTAACATGATTTCAAATACTGCCCTCTTCTGGATCTAACTATTATTATTGACTCTGGTAAATTAAAACTAAAAAATATGATAAAAGGGATGATTTTGATTTCACTATTACTAATTTCCTTTTTCTTGACGGCGACATTCCTCTGGGTGTATATTTCTAGACTAGTACGATTGACGATTTTAATGAACGTAACCTTACTATTACAGCCAAACTCTTACAACGGGGTTACAGATTTCATAAGTTGTTGAATACATTTAAGACGTTTTATAATAGAAGTGAACATTTGATTATGGCGTTTCTTGCAACCTGCTTATTACTAAGGTATTTCTAATTATTGTTTCTACGGAAATGCTGTTAAAAAACGCAAGAAACTTATTAAAGATCCTGAAATGCTGGGACGTAACTTAAATTAATTACGTAATAAGGGATATCGACAAGATACTCTGCTTGCATCCGTTAAATTAGCTTTGAGAACTAGTGACTGAAACATTTCACACACATACTGGCCTGTCACTGATACTGCCGACGTCTACTGAAATATATGACCTTCGGGAAGTTTTGAGTTTGATTTTTCTTCCGAAGTGCGACAGTGTTTTACCAGCAGACCAGGCTCCTTAAGCTAGCCGGCAGTTTAGCGGCGAGCACCCCTTAACCCATCTTTCAAAATTACGTATTATCATTTTCTCTCCTTTCAAGATTGTGGTCATGGAGTTAGTAGTCTACCTGTTTTGGGTTTTATTCGTATGTTTATTCAACTATAGGGAAACGTGACAGATAAAGGGGAGGTTTTGGTACCCATAATCCGGTTTAACCCTACCGCTAGCTTTTGCTAGTGCCGGTAGAAAGTCCGGCCGTCCCGAGTTTCTATCGTTGTTTACGTTCTTTTGTCTTATTCGTGTTTTTCCTGTGTGGTTTCTTAGCAGATTGTGGCATTTAATTATAATTTTC
Organism: Modiolus philippinarum; assembly: GCA_002080025.1. Lineage (NCBI taxonomy): Eukaryota > Metazoa > Mollusca > Bivalvia > Mytilida > Modiolidae > Modiolus > Modiolus philippinarum. The sequence goes on from MJUU01011386.1 coordinate 8,543, forward strand.
AGCCATTGTAGGTGTTTCTTGCTATCCGTTTTTCTTTACTTTCATCTATTTTGGTGACATAGTTCAAAAAGTTTTTTTTTGTCATTAGTACATCGACCATCGAATTGTTTAATTGTCGAGGTGTAATTAAAGTTTCACTTCGTCTATTGATTAAACATACATGTACATGTATCAGTTATGGTAATAATAACTTTATTCTCATAAAACCATACAACAATGGTACAGAGAAATACATATGAATGATATTACAATATTACAACAGAATAATATACGAAGGATCACAGATGACTATATAAATCTGTGCATTTAGACAAATACAAATATAAATCGAAAACAAAGACACAAGATTTGTGAGTCTAAAATTAAAAAAATAAATATATATTTTTGTCATCCAAAATTTTAAAATGATATTCATATTCTAAAGAATCTTAATATATTCGGTAATTTAAAGCGTTCGAAGAATCCTGCATAATCGAGAACCAGTTTTGTTTGTGTTGGTGTATAAGGATTTGTTTTACTTATGAAATAATCACGTATTGCATATAAAATATAAAATATTGTTTTTCCAAACATGTGATAATCCAGTATTGTCTAAAGTTTGCTTTACGTTTTTTATCCAAGGAATATTCACATCATGTTAATTAAAAGCATACCTATACAGAATTGCAGGAAGTTTTTCTTGTTTCCCAGTTAATAATTTTGTCCAATAATTTAGACATCGAAGTTTTATGCAAATATCTAAAAGATATCCCCCAAGGTCTCCGTATATCATAAAATCTGGAGTGCCCTTTTTAATCTTGAATAGCATCTTACAGAATTTCAGATGTACTTTTTCTATAACAGAGTTGTGGCCAAAACCCCATACTACGCACCCCATACAAAAGAATAAGTTTGATAACTTTATCAAATAAATCTAATTGTCAATCAATAGAGAAATTGTGTAACCTGCCCTTTCTCAAAATATCACACATGGCGCGTGATGATTTTTCAACTTGTATCTTTTTGGCTTTAGAAAAACTTCCTGTTCTAGAGAACAATACACCCAAATACGTAAATTCATTTACAGTATCTAATTCAATATCGTCATATTTTCCTGCAGTCGACCACCACTAATTTTGCTTTTCTGGACATTAACCTTTAATTTCCACGCTTCGCATATAATACGTCTAACTGTTTTTGTAAATCTTCTCTCGATTCAGGCAATTAAACTGTATCATCTGCATATAAAATTATTAGAAATTTCAAGTACGTGTTTAACTCAACTTCAATATCATTCGAAAGACTTTCTAAATGAACTGGGGTTTTGTCTAACATGAAAGATTCAAGATCATTCAAATATAGGGCAAACAGCAAGGGTGATAAATAATATCCTTGTCTTACTCCGACATTGCAAGGAAAATATTCTGAGTATTTACTATCATTAAAAATACTTGATTTGATATTTTAATACATATTTACAATAATATTATAGATCTTTCCATTTACTCCATGTTGTAGTAATTTTGACCAAAGTCATGCTCGCCGAACTGTGTCAAATGGTTTTGCAAAATCGATAAATGCACAAAGTTTCTTTTTCTTTTTCTTAAGCAATTCAAAAAACATATGTAATACAAAAAATACTGTCAATCGTAGAATAACCTCCCCTGAAACCGAACTGATTTTCCTTAAGATGATCATTTTCATCTAGATACAGACTTAATCTCTGATTTAAAATCGAAGTAAATGACTTGCCCATGCAACTGATAATGGTTATGGGCCTAGAATTTTGTGGATCCTGTTTATCTCCTTTATTTTCATAAAAGGCTATACTGTTTCCTCCAAGTCACTGTTCTGGTATTTAAATCGAATCAAAGATAGCGTTAAATAATTTAAATACAGTCGCAAAAATATTACAAGTACTTTTGATATGCATTAATAATAGAATGATCACCACATGCCTTCCCTTTTTTTAAACCTTTTACACTCTTGACAATTCAGTTCTTCCTCTGTAATACTACAATTTAATAAATATTACTCTTTTGTATATCATTTTGTACATTATTATTTTCTATGAAATACTAATACAAAGTCTGCAGAGAAATATCAGATTTTTTCGTACCCCTTTTTGTATAAGAAGATTATAATAATACGTGCTTTACACGCTTTGAGAAAATAAACACTTTTAACATATGAACAACACGCTACAACGAAAAAGTTGAATATGGCTGATCCAAATTACTCCCAAAGCAAAAAAAAAAACTTAATCATGATAATAGCATAAAAAAATAACAATGCGCCCGATATAGTCAATTTCGATTACGGGTGCAGTATACAAAGCAGATATACTAATTGCTTACTCTCCTAGTGGCCGTGATGTCACTCTAATTTTTCTAGTTCACACTGTTACTGCTTTAGCTTTGAGTGTTGCAATTGTAGTGTTTGTTTGTTTGTGGGTGTGTAGTGCCGTAGGACTTCCGTCTTCTAGTGTTCTTGCTTTTGTCTTGTTTCTGGACTTTAAACTTTGTCGATTGACACTTTTTTGTATATTGTAGATATTTGTCATATTAATGCAATATGTAAGATCACAAAAAGACTTCTACAAGATGATTTTATTCCATCAGTTTCATCCTTATCACTAAACAATATTATCAAAATACTGTAAATTTACCCTATCCCTCTCAAACTCAAAAAGCAGAGTTAAAGGTAAAAAAAATGAAAAAAAAACAGTTAACAAGAAACACCTACAATAACGGTAAATCACAATCACAGGCCACAATCCACAAGAAACTGCTGAAGATAAAACACAAATGAAAGGTTTACTTGGTAAAACTTCACATTGGAAAATCTGGACATTTTTCAGATATAGTTAATATTTATTGAATTTAACCAAAAAAATCTTTTTACAAATTAGTACACCCAACCCAAGTCTAAACAAAATTAGATATCAGATATAATTCACTATATCACTGTTGATTTGTTGTTTTCGTCACTTCAATCTGCAATGAAATGTCACGACAAAAATGTATTATATTTAATAAGATAGATAATGAAAAATTTGTCTGGTTTATTTTTCTTGAATTTCAATATTTCCCTTCTAATGTCTTCTGAATTATGAATCTACTGCTCCATATGCCAATAAAAACAGTTTTTTGACAGATTATCAATAGTCAATAACTATAATTTTAATCTGAAATAAACTTCTTGAGTGTACTCTGTAACATTTGAATAAAACACTTGTTTGTAATTACATGTGCTGAATCAACCATTTTTTTTATTTTGATTAAGAATTAATAAAACATGTCAAACACTTTATTTAGATATAATAAGTGTAAAGTAAGGTCCTTATTACCCTTATGCACATAAGTTTGTCACTTATTCATTACAAATAATTGTAGAAGAGCCACTCTTGGGAAATATCGTTCGAGATTTGCAATTGTGAATTTGAAAGAGTTTATTGTGTTATATAATTTTTCTTGTAATATTAACGTCTTCGGTTCATAAAAGATATATATTGCATATACTTGTATCTCCTCTATATTTGTAATGGTTTATTAAATTAAAGGCCAAAGACTTTCAAGTGTATTTGAACACTTTCTATACCAATAATTAAGTCTGACACTGATTGCATTTATTTCTGTTTCGATATTCTGTAATACGTATTATTTTCTGTACTACAAGCTTCATTCTGCCATTTTAAGCCGATGATGGTCTTTGGATTATAGGTATTACTGAATACGAACACACTTTACTAATTAGATATTAGTCATATTCCTTTAAAAATACTGTCAATCCATGTGAATCAATGCAAATATGTTGAATATATGAAACGATATCAGTTTTTGGTCTGCTCATATGGTCTATTTAAATCAATTGTATTGTGCTGGTATTTTTTAAGTAAGTAACTTTGTGAAGAGTAAATTGAACTAATGTATAATCTACTCATGACATAGTAATTTCCAAAGAAGATTTATGTTCGCTCTAAATGTTTTTTAATACTGAAAAACACGCTTCCTTAAATAATGATGGGTCGTGCAAAAATTGAATTAAACACACATTTTAGTTGAAAAACAAGTAATGTGTAAACGGCTACAATGGCCGAAAACTACAATTACACGCAACAATCTACCAGGGACTGCACAAGAAAACAATAAAAAGTCAAACGTAGACAACGATAGGAACTTGGGATAGCGGGACTTGACAACGATAGTAACTCGGGATAGCCGGACTTGACAACGATAGTAACTCAGGATAGCCGGACTTGACAACGATAGCAACTCGGGATAGCCGGACTTGACAACGATAGTAACTCGGGATAGCCGGACTTGGCACCGGCACTAACAAGAGGTAGCAGAAGGGTTTAACTTGTTTATAGGTACCCAAACTTGACCTTTCCACATCCCGTTTCCCTATAGTATAATAAACATACAAATAAAACCCAATAAAGGTAGACCATTAACCCCAAGACCACAATCCTGAGAAGGGAAGAATAAGAAAAAAACGTAATGTAGAAAGAAGGGTCAAGGAGAATCAAGGAGTGCGCGCCGGCTGGCTCAAGAAGCATGGTCTGCTGGTAAAACATTGTTGCACTACGGAAGATAACTCAAACTAAGGGTCTGGTAAAGGATAATCATTGATTTCAGTAGACATCGGTAGTATCAGTGAGAGGCCAGTATACCTGTAAAATTTCCGATCCCAACGTCAATTTAACGGAATCGTGCAGAATATCTTGTCCATTGTACTTTATTATGTAAAGACTGTAGGGTAAGTCCAAGCTTTTTCCTGGTTTTCAAAAAGTTTTTTAACCATTTTTAACAATTTTTCAATAAAAACGAAGATGGGAAATCTTTAAATTGGTGCTGTGTGACTGGTATCTTTAGTTTATATCATGATATTGATGCTCTTTTAGTCATTGAACAAACTTTCGATCAGAAAAAAACTGGTGTTATCTTTATGCAATATTCACATGAGCAGTCATATAAATAAAACCGTCAGCTTAATCACTACGATTTCAGAAAAGCTGTAGTTAAAGAATTATAAATTGTGAATCAAGTAAATGTTGTGTATTTTGAAAATACATTATGATTAAATAATGTTTTTTCTTCCTTAACGATGTTTTACGTTTTATGTAACATGCGAAATCTTGTTGCTTTCTACGTCAATAAATGCCAATCACGCTGCAATGCATCTTTACATTAGTTTTAACTAGGACTTCATGATGAGTGTTGATCAAGATGTTTTATACAAAATATCTCAAATTCTATCCGTTAATAACAAAATATATAGTACATTGACAAATTAACCATGCGCGAAAATACTGATGTAGCAGATGGAGTCATAATTCTCTTTATGCAATTTATGGATAAGTCAAAGCTTTGTCGCTTTTCATCAGCAGAAGAAAAGGCGTGGTCTTTATGTATTTACCTGTATGTCTGAAAGTCCTGATAGCCCTGGGACTATAAGAAATTTGAATTTAAAATAAGCCAACATATTTGATACTATTTTTACAGTAGAATGAAATTGCAAGCCAATTTTGTTTTGGAGACTGAAATCCTGAAATAGACTTACCTTATATGTAGCAACTGGAAGAGGGTAGGATGTATTTTTTATGACTCTAGGAGGCCTGGGCTTATGGGGTAAAAAATAAATTAAACTAAAACAATAATTGCAATGAAACTCCTCTAACACTTGGATTTAATATTGTACCTACAATAAATGGGCAACATAAATAATGTAATAAAGAACTTTGTTAAATATCAGCAATTATTTTACGAGAGGATATGGAGTGAATGAACATAGACCATAACACATATGTAAACTCAAACTGCAATAATTTTAATGAGCTGTATGACCATTTCGGAAATTAATTCTTCACCAGCAACACTAGTACCCAATTTGTATGACACTGGTGTTAAGAACATGATTCCATATACTAGTAAATTTCCCCTAAATTAACCCCCAATAGTCTGTTATCTATCATAATTTTACTCAGATATCAAGCCTTTATTATTTGTTTTAAGAAAAAATCTTTTAAACTCGGATGACTGGAGTTCATATGGACTAACATATCCTTTAAAGCAAACGAATAACATTCTGCTGAAGAATTATCTTGTATGACATCTTCTAAGTAGTATCACCCTATTGTAAAGCTTTGTTACTCATGATTTATTCTTTTCTTTTTAATCCTGCAAGACATTTTTCTCAATGAGCTTTTATGCATCTTTGGATAGTCGATTTTTAAAATCTTTGAGACTTTCACTGAAAATATAGAAATGACAATGTATCTGTAAGAATGAAACCAGTAGGTTTCTCTAGGTATGCTCTCTATATTTTTCAGTTATGGTGTACTTGTGCGTGAGAGCATTTCTCATATGGATATACTATTGATACTTTCAAATTTTGGCAATTATTTTTGTAATTTTCGAAATGTAATCCAGACCACCTGTTTTAAGTGCCCACATCTCACTATATTATAACGCCAAGTTTTCTTACATTCGACTTGATGAGTGCCCTGTGTTTGTCTATATGTTGTAGTTGTCCACTAGCTTAAGACACTAGTG
>MJUU01011386.1:15904-41221 GCA_002080025.1 Modiolus philippinarum
AGGGGCCGTCTTGAACTTACTATGAGGTATGAGCAAAGCTCATTGTTGAAGGCCTCATGGTGACTTCAAGATGAAGAACAACAATAAAAGCGTTGTTCCTTTGCTTGTTTTTTACCATGTATTTGTAGAGACTTGCATGTATGCCTCTACAGTGCAATTAAAGTCGAAAAATTAAAAAATCAGAAATCGAAAAATGTATAGAGAACAAATAATCAAAATGATGTTAATTGGAAGCATAGGCCAGATATTTGCATCCTATGTTTGTAAATTGAAAGTTTCTAAAAAAATCCGTTTTCTGGCTAGCACCGAAATACTGGACTGTTGGGTTGGTAACTCCCCTTATGGAATGACAGGGGCAGAATGGCCGAGTGGTTAAGGCACTGGACGTTAAATCACAATTGCCGCCACAACTGTGGGTTCGAATCCCGCATGTGTCAAGGTTTCAAAGCACATACCCGAGCTCGGGGGGGGGGGGGGGGGGGGGGTTCACCGATTTATCAGCTTGGAGCTTCGAGCTTTCTTCCTCCACAAGCCTTGTGACCATGCGAGAAGCTCACATTTGCTAAACGATCAATAATCTCGACGTCGGTGTAAAAGCTCGTTGTAGAGCTTATGTTCATTATTGACTTGTTACGGGTGAATAGTTGTTTTTTCTACGTAAAATAAAATTTAGCTTTACCTTTACCTTTACTTTTTACATTCCACCAGCAGTGGCATCGACTCAGTGGTAATAGGTAATAAAATACCAAACTTGCTGTAAATTTACTTATTGCATATGGCCATTTCGACAAATTATGTCTCTTTGGTGCAGATAAAATCAGAGAATTGGAAATTCGAAATAGGAAATTGCATAAAGGCTGAAAGAGAACAATTAATCAACAAGAGATTCTTCTTAGTTAAAAAAATGCTTTTTAAGATATTGAAAGTTTCGAAATCTCCGACTCACTCTCGAAAGTGGCCTTTTTAGATGTTTGTATTTTTGGGTTGGAAATACCTGTCCTTAACTTATTTTGACTTTCTAATAAGTTCATTTTGGTTACTTGTTCTCATGTTTCATACATATTCCGGTTTATGATCTTATGTTTTTAGTTTTCACTTTGTCTGTCTGTCCGTAAACATTTTTTTTTGGTCACAGATTTCTCGGCTTCTACTTGAGGGAATGATTTGAAATTTGGTCTAAAGCTTGGTAATGATGAGTTGTATTGTGTAAGAATTTTCAAGTTTGTCGGACACCCACTTCCTGTTTGCCGATACTTTTAATTTTTCTATAAACCAAATTTTTCTTCAGAGATTTCTTGGCTTCAATTGGAGGGAATGATTTGAAATTTGGTCTGATGCTTGGAAATGATGAGTTGTATTGTGTAAGCAATTTTCAAGTTTGTCAGGTGCCCACTTCCTGTTTGCCGATACTTTGAATTTTTACTAAAAAACAAAATTTCCGTCACAGATTACTTGGCTTCTACTTTAGGGAATGATTTGAAATTTGGTCTGAGGCTAAAAAATGATGAGTTGTATTGTGCAGGCAATTTTCAAGATTGTCAGACATCCACTTCCTGTTTGCCGATACTTTGATTTTTTACTATTAACCAAATTTTTCGTCAAAGATTGCTTGGCTTCTACTGGGGGAATGATTTGAAACTTGGTCTCCATTTTTTAAATATTGAGTTTTATTGTGTAAGCAATTTTCAAGTTTGTCAGGCGCCCACTTCCTGTTTGCCGATACTTTGAATTTTTACTTAAAATCAAATTTCCGTCACAGATTTCTTGACTTCTACTGGAGGGAGTGATTTGAAATTTGGTCTGAGGCTAAAAAATGATGAGTTGTATTGTGTAAGAAATTTCAAGATTGTCGGACATTCACTTCCTGTTTGCCAATAATCTGAATTTTAACTAAAAACCAAATTTTCGTCACAGATTCCTTGGCTTCTACTGGAGGGAATGATTTGAAATTTAGTCAGAAGCTTGGAAATAATAAGTTGTATTGTGTAATCGGTTTCAAGTTTGTCATATTTTAACTCCCTGTTTGCATATACTTTGACTTTTTACTGTAAACCAAATTTTTGTCATAAGATTTTTTACTTGCTTTGATATTAAGTCTGCAGCTAAGAAATGATTGGTTTGGTAAAACTTCAATAAATCACTGTATCCAGCAAATTACTGTATCAACACATTTGTGAGTCAAACAGACTTTGAATCCACACTTACCTCAATTTTACTTTTGCCCCGAGTTTCAGGATCGAAATTGCGGGGAACTTCCGACAACGCCAGTTTCGACATGCTCTTGTTTTTCTTCAATTTTATCTGCATTGAAAAGAAATAGATTGACAAAATGGCCATATACTTTGAGGAAACGGTAATTGTTATTAAATTTACCAACATTGTCACCGTTTCAAGTTATGCATTTAAAATAGAACAAAAAAATCGTATAATAATGAAACAATATCTAGTAATGAGGGGTTTAAAACAGAGAAATAACCAAGGATGAAATATGTAACCAGTGAACTTAAAATCCTTAAAAACTAACCCCAAATAAGAAAATACATTTAGTAACATCTGCCATTAGCTAATAACTTTTTTGTACTTATCTTGATTTTTTTCAAATTTTATTTTAACCGTGAAAACTATAAATGATTTACATATTCAACTTGGTGCTCGGAGTACTAATGTGTTTGAAGTGGAGAAGGATTATTTTAAGAAAGCTACTGTTTATATTAGAATTTAGCAAAGCGATTTAACAAAGGCGTAATGATGCACAGTAAACCGTTCAATATTATATATGGTACACCTATCATAATTTTCTATTAAGTGAGTAAAAGGCTCAAAGAATGCATTACATGAACAAATGTCGCGACAAAAAAAAAAGAATAAATATGCAAAGAGATTTCTGTGACGATTTGTTTTTTTTTTCAAAAATTACGTAGCAGTAATAATGTCTAAGTAGTTACTTTACTGCTAACAGTAACGTTAACAATGTCCAAGTGGTTACTTTACTGCTAACAGTAACAACGTCTAAGTAGTTACTTTGCTGCAAACAGTAACAATGTCAGAGTGGTTACTTTAATGCTAACTGATATGGTCTTGGGTTTTGTTTTTGGCTTTAGCTAGTGCCGGAATCTAATCCGGATGTCCCGCGTTTCTATCGTTTTCGTTTGTCTTTTTTTCTTATTTCTGCATTTCCTTTGCAGTTCACTTGTGGCCTGATATTGTAATTTTCAGTCATTGTAGGTGGATTTCTATGGTGGTCGGATAGTCCATTTTGCATTTTCTACACGAATCTACAATGCAAAAACATGAATCTACAAGGGGAAAACAAATCAACGAGAATGCGAAAACTGACCTTCACTCCCTGTTTTCGCTTTTGCGTTTTCGCATTTTATTGTTTTCTTGTTTTCGAGACTTTGTCCCGGAAGTAAACATCTAAAGCATGCGTCATTTACATACAAAATGTTGAATCAAATTCTCTTATTCCGGGGTAATCACTACTGGAACTATGTCGTTCTCTTTACCATATGCACTGACGAATTTAGTTGTGAAAAAATAATGAGGTCTAATGGGTTTCAGAATAAGGTTCCGGTCATTTTTTGCCAATTATTTTCTTGTGCACTAAAATTAAGAAAAAAACAGTAAAAAAATTCCATCTCTCGGAAGCCTCCTGAATCCCCATGGAAGAAATCCTAAACATGTAACATGGCAGAAGTACAATTTGAATGCAGAAATCCATGCTTAAAAACAAATCTTAAAAAATTGTTGTTACTTTAATAGATTTTCGAAAACAATTTACAGTTATTCACTAGTGAAAGGACAACATCTGTTTTGTTATATTCCAAGACCAAACTACCAGGGGCCAACAGTTCGAGGGCAATTTTTTGTTTTTGTCTTTTTGTTTCAAGGTCTAACAAAACACCTGTTGTTCGAGAAACAAGTCAAAAACGAAATATTATTTTCGATTTTGTGCTTTTTCATTTTTTTATTTGGCCTTCTTGATTTTGCTTATTGTCATGCAATCCCACAAAAGAGCCCTTGTATATTTCATTTATTTTCCGTTAATTTTCTTAAATAATATTGTTTTACTCCTTTTTTTAGATTTGTTGCTATCGTCCACCCAATCAAAGCACAGATTTTATGTAACCGACGGAAGAATTTTATGGCTGTTTGGATGATATGGATCGTTGGACTCGCCTGTGGAATGCCAACAGCTCTGTATAACGAGGTTAAGCTAATGATACCACATGCCGACATATCATTTTGTATAACATCGTTCCCAATTCAAAGTTCAGCCCATCCAGAGCATAACAGAACTCAGACAGACGGAAATACTAATTTTAGTGTTTACAAGTATATGGAATTTACATTTTTCTATTTCATACCAGTGTGTGTACAAATAGTCTTGTATGCTATAATAGGTAGACGATTATATGCTAGTACTGATGAACTACATACCAAGTTCCAAATGAGAAAAGAATCAAACAGAAAGACCGATAGAGCTGCTGAAACTATTAAAGCTAGGAAGGGCGTGGTAAAAATGCTTGTAGCTAGTGTAATAGTGTATACGTTATGTTATGCTCCACCACAAATTCTGTTGTTTTATAATACCTTTTCAAGTTCCAAATTCCAAGAAACATGGTCTTTCCTCGTATTTGTAAATGTGATAGCGTATGTTAACTCGGCGGCAAATCCAGTGTTATACAGTATATTTAGTCAAAATTTTCGTCGAAATTTTAAACGATGTCTGTTTTGTGTGTGTATTAAGTATAGACATGAACCTTACATAAGGGCAAGATTTAATTCTCTAGATTCTCGTGGGATCTCACGGAAAGTGAGCACGACCAGAACAACAGTATCTAGATTATGAAATTATTTACTCCATTGTTATTTATGTATTTTGATGTGTTATTATACATTACATGGCACAATCTTCGCGAGCTTGGTTACTATCCGTCCCCCTCTTCTTAACCCTTAGCAGATTTAGCATACCTTTGGTAGGCCAATATGAATCGAAACATAATAATGATAAATCACGGTTGGTTATCTCCCTGTACCAAGTTCTTTATGTATGGTTAAAGTGGAGATAATTTTTATTTAAATTAATGCTAATTGAAAGTATCTCCACTTTGAACCATACAGAACTAACTTAGCACAGGGAGATAACTGACCGAGGTTTCTCATTGCTGTTGTATAGTATCCCTGGTAGCCAATGAGAAAGTTATTTTAATCTAAACTGGGCGAATAAGAGGCATGTAGTTTGTGAACCAAGAAAGAAATCTTGACCCCTTAATACAGCCTTTTTAGATTTTCTTTTGTCCTGTGTTACATTCAGCTTCAAATCTAGTATTTGAAATATCAGTCATCCCTATTTCATAACCAATGATCGCACGTAAATAAAAAATTCCGCGTAAAAACTTAAATCTAATGATGGTGAAGCCGATAGGAGATGGGCTGTAACAATTAGCTGGCGAAGACTTGGTCGGCAATATTTTACCTTGTGTAATCAAGAATACTCCAATGTGAAATAGTATAAAGTCATGCACCTCCCCAAGAAATAGAAACAATATGTACGTCTTTTTACAGGACGGGATCAAATTACGCTAAGAAAGAATTTATTTGCGCCACGGCAATGTGAAATGTGAAGCTTTTTTTTTTATTTGTTATCATTTTTAAATTGTGTTTACATTGGCGGAGTTACAAAGTGTTATTAACCTCTATATCTGCATAAGAGGCTGATATATATTTTATAATAAATCGAATACAAGTACTAGAGTACTTTCCAGCTCTTCTCGTTTACAATGACTTCTGAAACTATTTGAAAGCAAATACTTTGCAGGTAAATGTGGCGCAAATATATTCCAATATTTGATGCAATTACTTCCTAAGAAATCTTAAAAGATGGCGCAATTTCTAAGTTCCTCCTAAAACCTCAATTTGCGCAGAAAAGATTCCGGCCTTTTAACACACCTTGTTTGTTTGTTTAATAACATTTAATATGATACAAAACATATTCAGTACTCTATCATTTTTCAAGGATCAAAATTGATGAAAAATCTAGGCAACTCGACTTTTTGATTTTATTTGGTTTGTATTGAAATAAAATTGATGCAATAGATATTAGCAAGAAATCGAGATTGTACTATTCCAATGAGACATAATGGAAAGAAGAATAGACATTTTTCTTACAAAAGTCAAATCTTTCTAGTTCAGTGTTGAAATTGTCAGAGAAGATCTTAAATTTACCTCTTTTGACATTACAAAAACTATTAAAATACAACATTGCATTGACTACCTTCAGATAAAACTGGCAAATTTCTTCTTAAAGAAGACAGCTTTAGCGTTTTGCACAAAACAAGTGACGTGAATAATTGGACATCCGTGATAAGTTAAAAGGAAATAATTACAGTATATTGCTTGAAACGAGGTAGCTATGGTTTCTGATATGTGGGAAACATGCAAACCTCTTGCCATCTTCAACATAAAAAAAAACATTGTCATTTACGACAGCAACCGAGTAAAGTTATCTCAGTTTTACTACATGAATATAACAAAACAAATAAAGGGATATGGAATAAATGTACATGGGATAAAATCACAAAATAACAAAGACGTTTTTCCTGTCCACAAGTTTCTTTTAGAACTCAAATGTTAAAAATACAAACCTTTTGTGTCCCTGTCAATTAAAGTATACCAAATTGTTGGAAAGAATATTAATTTAATCTACTACAGTTTTATACTCACCTTTTGTGTTAAAAGTTTCCACAGTTGATTCATGTTCAGTGCTATGATGTCGGTAACAAAAAAAAATGATATATGGAAAACTTAGAAAAATCCAGCTGATTGTGTTAATAGGCTCTTGGACTTATTTTTTCTTTGATCCTTTTGAGTTCTTCTAAATATATTTTTATCTACATTGGCTATAACTAATTATTATAGAACGCAAATTCAAAGCTTTTATTATATTATTTTATGGTTATGTGATTGTACAGACCCGCTTTACAAAAAGTGAAATTTTTATAATAAAGACCAAAAAACCGTATTGTATATATAAATTTGTCTACCTAAACATAACCTAGAATATACGAGTAAAGTGTTAACACGTCTAGAATTGACGTCACATACATTAGTTTTTCTTTGGAGTGTCATTTTTTCAGTTAAAGGTACTTTCTACTTTTTCAAGGCAATAACATATTCATGTTTGTTATTCCTACAGTTTCAATGTTGTCATGATTCACACCCGCTGTGCTTACACTTCGTCGTTTTAAATATCACCTCTCAAAAGTTTCCAAGATATTTTAGTACATGTACCAATATGTGTAGTACTGACTTTAAATCTTTTTAGTAATTTTCAGTCCGCTGATTCGTGCAAAATGTTCATATGCTATAACTTAACTGAACATTGAATACTTGTGTTTGATATGTATGTCTGTCAATATGTTAAATAAATGTAATAAATTACTGCATATTTTATTTTTTGGTTCTTGCTTTTCCGTTTAAGGAGAGCAGCAATCATAACTGTTACAATCTGTTTTGACTTTTCAACTGATTATAACAAACTGATTCAAATAAAAAGTATACTGAGGAGGATGTGATTGCTATGCTTGAATTTTTAATTGACAATAAATTTATCGAATTTGGAGGACACGTCTTCCAACAGACAATCGGGATACCAATGGGGACTAATTGTGGGCCACTTCTGGTAGATTTGTTTTTATATTTGCATGAAGCCAGATTAATACAAGAGCTAGTCAAGAAGAAAGAGAAAAGCCTATCCAGGTCCTTTAATTTCAGCTTCCGTTACATAGATAATGTTCTATCTTTAAACAATCCTCGATCCTACATCTCATCTACCCAAATGGAGACAACTGATACACTGACATTGGCATCATACCTGGACCTTAACCTTTCTATTGACAACTCGGGACGGTTAAAATCCAAACTTAATGACAAACATGATGATTTTGACTTTCCAAATGCAAACTTCCAATTTTTGAAATATAATATACCCTAATTACAAGCATATAGAGTCTACTTTTCACAGCTCATCCGCTACTGTCGTGCATATAATGTGTACGTCGATTTCGTCAACAGAGCGAAGTTACTATATCAAAAGCTACTTAGTCAGGTTTATATGGTGCCGGCATCAAGTCGGCTGTNCTACTTTACCGATATAATTATTTAGTTAAAGATTCACAACATTTATAATGGAAGTGTTTACATTTTTAAATTTACTTTCGCTTTTTTAATTGTTGTGCAATAACTAGTCCCCGTACGTTAAGGTTCTCTTTCGTCAAAATGTGAAACATCTCTAAAAGTGTTTTTCCTATGTAGTTCCCTAGCAGATTGTGGCATGTAATTATAATTTTCAGCCATAGTAGGTGTTTCCTGTTATCCATTTTTACGCTTATGTCCAATCACTGTTACTATTGTCACTCAAAAAAATTTATGGTCGCCATTACAAATTGATTGATCGTTACAATGTGTCTGTATCACAAATAAAAAATGACACATTTCAATAGATCCCAAGATAGTACTGGATTGACACATACCGAATTTGACAGTACACCGGACTTTTCATTCGCAGTGTGACATGTTAAGCATGTCATGTATACCTTACCGCAGCACCTGGTCGCACTTCTGTGTTTTAGGTGTTCACACTGTTAGTGCTTTATTTTTTTTGGCGTTTATTTTATGCTCTGTTCCTTTTGTCATCGTCATTTACGTTCTCTGTATGTAATCCTTATATTGCCATGGCTGGGTCATGATTTTGGCCCTTGCTTCTTTTTTTATTTGGAAATTTATTCATTATTCCATTTTCGTCATCCGTAATTTTAAACAGAGTTGCCTTCCTTTTTTGCTACAACTTTGGAAATGATCGCTATTTACATTCTATTGCCTTAAAATGTGACTGAATATCGAAGTTACTTTAAATTCGCAACATATACATGTACTAGAATTTAATCATTTGACGAAGCCAGCGACTTGAACGAAGCTCTCAACATTTTTGTAACACATTATCCTTTGTGATTACCTTGTCGGTATCTGGGATTTTCCAATTATTCCTTTTTTCAAATTATTCAATGAAAACGAATATATTTTAAATTATATTATGGAATATTTGTTACAATTCCTGGATTATTGTCGAACACTTGATTCTATTTGTGTCTTGGAGCATTGAATTAAGAACAGTTAATACAATGTTTTTGTATACATTCTTGTTCACATATCAATGTATCACTGTGTTGATGTATTGTTACTGAAATGGTTGAAAATCAGTCGATTCATTGTATTTGAAACATCATGGATATGTAAATGTTCAGAGGGGGGACCATTTATTTTTTTAATTGACTTATATGATTATTAGAAATCAACTGTATACACAGAATGCCTCGCCCGCCTTAAGCATCGCTTGAATCTGTGTATTGATCTACAGCAGCAGGCCTTAATAGTATTAAACTGTGTACACTACCTGTTTGGTAAAACTCAACTTTAGATGTTCAATCAGTATTTACTCCTTAAGACGCGACTGCATGTCAAATATCAAGTGGCTGGGAAGGACAGTAATAAACAATTCAAATTTTCAGTCAGTGGAGCAAGACCGAGGAGCATCGACATCAATTTGTCACAGAAAGTGGTCTCTGCTGATACTAATGCAACTGCATACCGAATACCAATTGTCTATCATGTGTTAAAGAGGCCCAAAAACATTTGATGAAGACTGAAAAATTCAAAATCAATTGAACATGACTTTGGATGCATGGACATAAAACGCCACTGAAACTATTGATGATCTATACTGATGCTTTTTCAATTTCAAATTAGACGCAAGATAAAACTTAAATATTTGATTAAAAGTTCAGAATTTGAGGAATTAGTAGAGCATGACTGCGGGAGCATAAACATAAATCGCCACTTAAATTGATCTGCACCGATGCTAATCTTACTGCATTTGGCAAGCGGAATATATAAAAGACCTGGTTTTGCTGTCAGGAAAGCTAGGTTTTATGGCAAGAAACACAGGTGCTTGACTTTCCTACAGCAAATATGAGTTACCTCTCGGAAATACATGCACAGCTCAGCATTCAGTGAGTTTCTGAGGCTAAATCCAAGTTACCTTCTGCAAAGATTGGTTTTCCACAGAGAAATCTAGTTTTATTCTGCAAATTCAAGTTTTGTTGTCCAGGTTTCATGGACTAAACTCGACTTTCTTACAGCAAATATGTGACCCACGTTTTCCTCTACAAAACTAGCTTTTGCTGCCAGAAAACCCAGGTTTCCTACAAATTTGAGTTGTTTCCTGTTAGAAATACATACAAAGCTCGGCATCCACTGAATTTTTGCAGGAAAACCTAAGTTACTGCTTATAAAATTTTAATAGTCAACATTTAACAGACGCAAAATTAAATATAAACAATTGTGGATGCCGCCGTATTCGGCGTTGAAGGAATCAACATACCCCAGTCTTGCCTTCTTCGCCTTTCGTCGGAACACAAATTGCCATTTTGTGTTCTCTAATTTCGTAAATTTAGATTCTTTACTTCATATTTGAATAACTTATCTTCTTTTTTTTATATTAAATTTTATGTTGTTTTATTTAGTCGACTATAAATGTGTTTAATCAAATACTGATTAAATCTGTCACAGCTCGAAATTGTTTGGGAAAAAAAGAAAGGATTATTATGTTCTCCAAAAGTGTTAAAATTAATTTTGCTTGCGTCTTTGTAAATTTAATATGCATAAATCCGATTTATTTATTTATTATTCATAGGACTTTTTAGCACTACACAGTGCATTTGGATGATGGCATAAAATTTCTGATATTATACAATTTATATTGTTGACAATGTCATGATTTTGTTAGTTGGTAAATTTAGTCAATTTGTAGGCCTATTCTCTCAATAATTTAATTCATGATTTTACTATGAAGGCTGTTCTCTCATTAATTTAACTCATGTTTTGATTAAAGGATGCACATTCTTCATTTCGTCTTGGCATCCACTCATGTAATGAAGCAAATGACAAAACTTTAAGATAGCACCTGTAGACAGTGTTTTAAGTATTTAATTCCACACTCGAGTATTCCATTTAACACAGAATCTTTTGCAAATCTTTCTTCGCAATATGATAGCCCAGGAGCAGAATTACTGCGCCTTTAGTTGTTAAACAATTCTAGTTATTCCTTTCTTTCTCAGCTTATCAAGCTAGTGTATTTCTTTGTCGTGGAGCTGAACACAGTAGTTAATATAGAATTTGTAGCATAGATGGACCAGGTTTTCAGATACCACTGCTAGTAGAAGAGAGGTCCTGTAGGATATTCACCAGCCCAGTAGTCAGACTTGCCTGACATGAAAATTATACATGTGCCTTGCGTTTTTAGAAATTCACTGTTTTTTTTTATCAAAATTCTAACCTCTTAAAATATGTAGGCTTCATTGCACGTGTACTGATCTCGATGAACGTCGTTTGTGCTTGATTTGACTTCCTTTTTCGATACATTTGGGAATGATTAATTCTGTCTGACTATTTGAATTAGGGCTTTCCATTTTTTAGTTCCTATGCTGCTGATTAGAGGTTACTCCTCGAAACACGCATACAAGCATGTAACTTGGGTATTCTTGTATGTTGAAACCGCTGGGTCGATGCCACTAATGGTGGACCAGAGGTCCCCGAGGGAAGTCACCAGCTCATTAGTCCGACTTGCCATACATGAAAATCTTACCTTACGTATATATAAATTCACTTTTTTTATCATAATTCTATCCCCTTTAAGAACTAAGGATGTCCTTGCTGCAGGATTTGGCCTAATATATCTATATATTTTGAAGGAATCGGTTGGATGTTTCTACTGAAATTACAAAATGCCAAAAACATCGAGAAAACAGTGAAAAAAGAAAAATAACAAATATCAATTAAACTGACTATTTTTTGTTTACACGTTTAAATCCCCATAATATAACAGTAATGTAAAACTTAATACCAAGCTTTTTTTAAAATTTTTAAAAACAAAAGTTAGCTTCTCCGTGCAAAAAAAAGAATATATCAACTAACCCTACCATAGAACAAAAATTTATAAGTATTGTTATGATTTCGAAATTAGTCAACTACAAAATTCCTTTCACTCCTACGTAAATGAACAATTTCACTATCATTTTTACCAAGCAGAATGTTTTTTAACTATGAATAATAATGATAATAGTAATATAAACAAAAAATTCAAATCTAAATTACTGTGGCATTACCTATCCGGAGAGAAAATTGTAACCCATAATCAATATTTTTCAGTGAAATGAGTTCAGCAATCTGCACTGTTCTAAAATATCATAAAAAATTAAAAGCGAATAAATATACACTGCATAATCATTCTACAAAATAAAAATGTCATCTAGAAAATTGAAGGAGAAGTTCACGGTCAAACGATGTACCCTATAAAGAATATTTTGCATACTTTTTTCATTAATATACAAATTAACATGCACCTTATCAAAGTAGCATGCGCATCTTAGACATTTAAGCAATCAACCTACATTAAATCTTATATGACGGAGTTATCCGATTAAAGCAAGTACCCTTTTGGCAATATTGTGCATAGAAATGACAAATTTCAAAATGTGTATTATTTTAGCAATATATTTTGCATAAAAATGACTATGATAATAACTTTGCAGAATGAAAACTTTCAATCTTGAAATCTGTATGAAGAGTTATTCCTAGTCAGTGATGACAGACGAATTGACTGATTATTTCATTTTGTACCGAAGCACACGTCAAAATTTGTATCAAAAGCATTTTTCCTATGATTAGATACTCGTTGTGGTGTGAAGAACTTCTGGCTTTCAGAAACGATGAACATTCGTGCAAAGTAAATATTGCTTTTGTACGAAAACCTTTGTTGGTCAAATAAATTGATACTTACTGTTCATAGTGTTGTTACAGTTGTCTAATTGATACTTACTGTTCATAGTGTTGTTACAGTTGTCTAATTGCTCGTTATATCTCAAATCTTTTAATAGGTTTAGCGTCACACAAGTACATCCTACAAACATCCTTACCTACATTTAGAAACTAGCATTATACATTATATATCCGCTTTAATGTGTAAAACACGAGCTTCGAAAATTAATTAATCGCAATATCGGCCAGTATTTTTATAAACGATATGTAGTGCAAGAAGCGACAACAGCCAGGAACAATAAAAAATACCGTAAAACCATAAGACAAAGGTTGTAACCAAGAACAAGCAGAGGTGGCTTCATGCTAGATTTATTGAAATGTATACATATCAAATCAGTCGCATTTTGTGCAAACCTTCACATCATAATGATCAATCAACTCATTTACATGGACTATTATACTTTTGGAGTAACTTAAGTAAGAACCGAACTGTCAGTCTAATATTTTTTTCGAAAGGATATGGAGTAAATGAACATGAGATCGTAACACATATGTTTACTCCAACTGCAATAATTATAATGAGCTGTATGGCCATTTCGGAAATTAATTCCTCATCAGCAGCACTAGAACCCAAACAAAGGAAATCCATAATTTCAAAAAATGTTTAAAATGCTTAAAACCAAACAAAATCCGAATAATCAGTAATATCAAATATAGCTTACGACAAAACTATGATGGAGGGAGTGAATCCTTCGGTTTAGAATTTGCATAAATTTAGATAATAGTAATTGAACAAAGTGTACAATGAGATATTATCTCATGTACAAGTACACCATATCTAAGAAAAATAAAAAGCATACATCTCTACTACGGGGAATTGTTTTACAACTCCACACTGCAATAAAAGACAAACTCCTGTATTAAATATTTTACGAAAGGATATGGAGTAAATAAACATGAGATCGTAACACATATGTTAACTCCAACTGCAATAATTTTAATGAGCTGTATGGCCATTTCGGAAATTAATTCCTCATCAGCAGCACTAGAACCCAAACAAAGGAAATAATTCAGGGATAACGGCAACATTAGAAACACCAAAAAATAGGAAAACAAAACGGGTACTGGACAAAAAATTAAAACACACATTCAGATGAACAACACCAACTCAATAAACACCAAGGGTGAATCAGGCGCACCGGTAGAGTAAGCATCTCCTGCTTCTTATAAGACACCCGTCATGTCGGACATATCAACTCCGGTGGTAAAGTCAAATCCGTTTGCGGAAAAACAAACTTTAGCTGTAAAGGGAATGATCCGTTGAAACAGATATCCAATAGCGGTCCACAAGATCGCGAAGTCGATCGTAAAACTTCTATAGTTCTGACTTTAAGTTATGGGCAACATACCCTTGCTTTAGTTGCCTATTTGTGAGCAACCGAGCTGTATCAAGTAAAACAGTAGTTGAAATATAAGAGAACAATACAGTCAAGGCAAATCAACAAAACCGAACACTTTAATATAGAAACCTAAAGCAACAGCGGGTTATCATTAGAAACACGTGATCTGAGCCTTATGTCGTTAGTTTTAAGCGTCATATGGAATTAAATTCAGTGCATGGAAGTCCTGTAGAAGATTTCGAAAGTAATTCTACAAGCTTTCCTGCAACGATTAGAGATTTGGATGTAAACAGTATATAGTTATTGACTGGGTCCGAAAACAACAGCTGTTTTGTTTGACCCGAGGACTGAACTGTTGAACGAATCCAGTTCAGTCCTCGGGTCAAACAAAACAGCTGTTGTTTGAGGATACAGTCTATAACTGTTTTGTTATTAGTATATCTATCTGCATTACATTTATGTAACTGCAGCCTTTCAGTTTTGCTAAACATCTCAATTTCATCTGAATACAATTCACGTCTCCAATTTGGTTGTACAGATGGCAGGAGATCATGTGATATGGGCGTGATGTTTTTGAACCAATCAAAATAAGGCAAGAAGTCAACAGTTCGGTTGTGGTCAACAGACTGAAATCTGTTGACTGGTCAACATATTGTTTTTTGGTTTGAGAAGATAATAGACAAATTGTCAATTTTTTATCCAATGCATTTATATAAGAGAAATATCATAAGGTATAACCATTGGTTCTATGTCTGAACATTCCACTATGGCTTTGTATATACATTTCAGATGCATAAATAAATGTCCAAATGAAAACCGAAGCAAAGATCCAAAATCATACATCCTGAATGCATGGCAATTTAAGAAATACATACCGACAGAGATATCTTTGCATATTTCGATATATGGATTTCCAATATTTTGATTTTATCTGCACTGAAGAGATATAAGGTGTCGAAATGCGCATATGCAGAATCCACATTAACAGCAACTTCGGCATTGTGTTATTTATGACCAAGAGTAGCAAAAGAGCTGTTTAAACTCCATATGCTGGAGATATGGGTATATTACTACTAAAAAATGGGAAGTTCACAATTGGAAAGTCAAAATCAGCACGTTTGTCATAGAGTTTGGATGTCATCTGTTCCGAGTCGTCAATATAAAAGCAAATGTTCAAGTATGATGCTGATTGTTTCTTAAATGACTTATTTTGGTTGACGAGAAGTAGCAATAGATAATCCTTAAATCGAGATTTGTTTTAAGATCAAACATCATCTTTGTAACGGAAACTGAAATTTAAGGACCTGGCGTAAGTTTTCTCTTTCTTCTGGACAAGCTTTTCTATGAATCTGGCTTCATACGAATATAAAACAAATCTGCCATAAAGAAATTATACGTTTGTATTTTTTTAAATGTACATTAATTAACAAGGGTACCCTATATTTTTATGATTATTAGGGATACGATAACAAAAACTATACCACATATTAGTGTGCACGTATGCCATGATGGCTACCTTGCCGTCTTTTGTTCTATATCTACAAAATAACTTATGTTGTACTGATTTTTTCTACTTTAGGCTTATATATCATTAGTGATATCAAAATTTCTATTACCATAATTCGGATTAATTATTCAGGTTGCATGCAATTTTTGGATAAGTACGTAATAATATTCTGCCCTTCAATTTTCAAGATGTTATGTTTATGTGTAAAGTGAAAACCAACAAATTGTTGTAGCCAATTATTAAAAACAATAAACTCGATTTTTTCATTTGACCGCACACGTCAAATTTTTTGATGAATTGACTTCTAATATATTTTTTTTTTTTCACCTCTTGTACATGGACAGTTTTTTTCTGAAAGTTCCTTACAAAGTACAAGTTTCTATATCGACATTTATCTCTGTCTGTTTTATAATTGATAGATTTTAATAAGATTTTTGCTGACATGAGTTTTGGGTCAGCACAATGCGTCTGGAAATTGTGATTCCAAACCTATTGTTTACGAAAACGGGAACGAGATTGCATTTTTTGGAACATTGAATTTAGTTTTCCATAAAATGTAGTATTAATTGACTACAATGAATTCAAGTAATAATAGTAAAAATCGATATTTATACTAGTTTTCTGCAAAACATATAACCTCAGTTTCAAATCACCAATTTTAAGATTTTCGGCAAAATTATTGTTACATGTATTAAAAAATCAAAACAAAAAAGAAGACATACAGAAATAAAGACTGCTTGTATGCAAGCAATGTATCATATTTATAGTTTTATCATCAAATAAAATATTGAACTATAACAATGAATGTCAGAAATCAAAGCATTTAAAATTACTTATTTCACTGAAATAATTACATTGTTATGTGGTTGCTAGGTACAATTTCAAAATATAACTGGTCTTCAAGATTTAGGAATTTTGTTTTAAAATTAAATAATTTGTTGGTCCACTTAAAAAAGATTCGGGTTCGCACCTCAACGAAAATGATTTAAACATTGGATTCTTGGGGAAACATATTTAGAACCAAATTTGGCCACAATCTCATTTAGGGCAGCCTGCACAAAGTTGTTTTTCAGGCCAGCGCTATATCCATGATGGTCATCAGCGGGGAAAGACCTGAACCTAAATGGAATAAAAGTTGACCACAATAGTCGTTAGGTTGTCCTCTGCAAAAAAAATGTTGTTTTCCAGGTCAGATCTATATCCAAGATGGGCGATTTTGAAAAATTATTTACTTTCATGTAAATCTAGAACACATTATTTATCTGCATTTACCACAACAAAAAACCATTCTTTCGATCAAAATTAAATTTTTAATTTTCATTACAAGTAGGACTACATTATTTATTTTCACATGTACCAAGATTTAAATTCTCATTTGAAAAATTGCCCAAACCTCTAAAACTCCCCTCCCGTCCCTGAAAATCAAATGGTTGTCTCCTAATGAACTTATAAGCAGCGCTCAAAAAGGGGTCATATGCTGACAAATAGTTCAAATCGAGTAGAAAATAGGAGGAATTTTCATATTAGAATCGAAATAAACGTTTAATCGTCATGTGTTTATTATGCAACTTGGGTATTTTTGTAGTTTAACACGGGCTTTCATTTACCTCCTTCTCATTGCAAAGACAACCAAAGACAGTATTAAAGAATAATAAATCATGGTGGCCATATGTAATGTTGCGAGTCAGGAGGTAATCTATAATGTTTCTAGAGTTTGTGACCTTGGATGTCTCGGACTCAAATTAGACTCGAAAATGTACTCAATTATTATCTCATAATAGTTTCATGTAAAGAAAATATAGTTGTTACACTTTCAAGAGATATCAATCAAGTCCACTGTCATATCAATATTGAAAAAAATATCAAATAAAAAAATGAATTACTCTCTTTACTGTCATTCAGAGATTTAGGAAAACAGATTTGGTCTACACACACACAAGCTATTTCATTTTAACTTAAAATTTTTATGAGATTAAGAAAATATCTTTCATGTTCATTCCATTTTATCTACTTATATGATACACACAAAAAATGAGTTCGCAACCGATGAGTGTTATGTTTTATTATATAATTTTATGTTTTTCAGAAAAGTTTTTTGTCAGAATCCTTATCTGACAAATCGTTTTATTTTTTTTCACTAATTTTTACTTTATTGTGAAAAAAATGTTAAACTTTATCAACAAATCCATACTATTGATATATCCCTTTAAGTTTCTATTTTGAACTTATATAACAGATCCTTATCAAGTATTGTTGTTTATTTAAGGTTTTATTTTATAAGGTGGTTTACGGAATTTTTCACTGATACTGTTGGGTAGGAGATCGAAAAAAAGTCAAGAATACCAAAACTTTCATCTACTAGTTTTCTCTAATTAAGGATATTATATGTCTTTTTGTAATATCAAATTCAAAGAACAATATAAAACAGTTTTCAAAATTTTATTTTATTTTCTGTCCCAGTTTTAAGGCATTTCTGACTGCAGGTTGCTTCCCAGCTTGTTGACAACTGTCACAAATAGGCCTCACAATTGAATACTGTTTTTTAAATACAATCATAATAGGATTAGCATCTGGCAAGATATGGGTGTCTCCGCAGTAAAAGCAGATGTCATCAAATTTCTGGGTAACACCTAAAATAAAATACATTTATTCTACATGTGACTCTCTATGAACTGAAAATGCAGTATGTACTGATATTTTATACGACAGTTTATAAAATCAAACCGTAGTTCTTTTTTGTGGCTATGTTTATTTACAGCAATGTTATCATTGTTATGTTGAGATAGACAGATTGATTCATATTGTTTGGGCCATACATAGATTGCCATAGAGCAACTGCATGACGATCTTGTATAAGATTTACACTGATGGTTTGTCTGGTTTACATTTATTCCATATCTCCATATTTCTGCTTGCAGTAAACAACTCATCTCTTTCCACATTCTGAACAAACTATGAATGCTCTAACTTTTGCTGTAAAAAATTATCCCAAAATCAATACTTCATACATGCATCTATAAACATATTATATATTAACATTGCAAAATACAAAAGACAGTTTTCTTTTTTGGAATTATGTTTTATACAATACTGTATGTTGTAGAAAAAAGTATTTTAAATTAAAAACAAACCTTCTTGATAGTGTGATTTGTGTATAACTTATGACAGGCAAAGGCAAAAGCTTTGCTTTTAATTTTAACACATATCTATAAAAAAGAACAGGAATGGAATAAACATTTCAGCGTCAAGGAAAGTACAATCAATCAGCAAATCAAAACAATGTGTAAAAACATCTTGGGGTTGCCGTTCAGACTTCAACATATTTACAACAGACCTCCACACCACAAAGAAAGCTAGCTCTATTTGATATGGACTGCATGGAATGACTGGACATTTTTGTCTTAATACAAGGGATTCGACTGGCTTTGTATTAAAATGTTATAGGATTTATCCAATTTACAAATTGTTTAACACGTTGATTTTTTAGGCATAGGATTAAAAATTAAATACCTGCAACTAGAGTTTGCTTGTCCTTTTTATCGACATCACTTTCCACACTTAGGATCCTTGTCAGAAGTTTCCTTTCCATAAAGGTCAGAAAAACTAATATACTCATTTTTACCACCACCAAGAACTGGATCCTGTAACCAATGAATTGTTTCAGCAGGAAGTCTTGGTGGATTTACTGGGCAGTACCAACACTCCAGTTCACATTTTTTGCACCTGTGAGAATATAAAAACTAGAGGCTCAGAGACTGATCCTGTATAGCTCACCTGACAAAATGCTTCCATCACTACAAAAGTCAAATTGTCTGAATTTACCATTTTTTGTCTGATTTTGTCTGAAAAATTACTCGACATTCTTTATTGTCTGGAATATATTTAAACATTCTCGACTTTGTCTGATTTTTTTCTTAATTATTTCTAAAAATTCTCGACACTATTCTTAATTGTCTTGACGCATCTCTCGAAAGTATGAAATAAGTCTGATTGTGTTTCGACACATTCTCAACAGTCTGAACTGAGACTGAATTTGTCTCGACACATTCTTAACTGTATGAACATTGTCTGAAATAGTCTCAACTTATTTTTGATGGTCTGAACAGAGTCTGAATATGTCGCAACATACTCTTGACAATCTAAACAATGTCTCAATATGTCTCGACATATTCTTGACAGTTTGAACAGTGTCTGAATATGTCTCGAGATATTCTCAACTGTCTAAAATGGTCTGATAAAGTCTAGATTGTATGAAGACAATTAGATAAAGAACAATTTGATTTAATTTATAAGATAAATTTCCGATGAAATTGCAAATATTAAATAAATTAGAATAGAAATTAATTTGTCAAAAAATAAAATTTCAAAAACTTATAAAAATGGGGGGGTTCCTACTGCCAACTCATACCATTAAATACTGTACATGTATGTGTGCAATATACTAGTACAACATGTGTTGACCCTCTTATGCATTTATCCAGAGGGCCAAAGTCACAACCTAAATATTCTCAATAATCAAGATAATTACTTACTATGTAGAAGCTACATATACTTACCAAATTATTAACCATTTGATATATATCTGCCATTTGATGTGCAGTAAAATGATGCTATATCTGCTTTTCTATAAACGAGTACTTAATCTGTCCTAGAAGATCATTTTAGCTAGCACATAAAATATACCTTGCTAGAATTAAGCAGGTAATGTACCGATTAATTTTTAACAATTATGATCCTCCATCTGGGCAGGTAATCATAAGGGAGCGCATTCAGTTTTAAAATCCAAGTAATTACTCATTCGGCACATATCTATATTTTAGGTCTCTTACAACCCAATGAAGAGTCAACATCTCTGCTCTTAGTCATACCATTTCTGAATAGTTTGATCATCGAGTATAATATTTTGATCATCGTTTCAAGTATAATATTTAATCCGCATACCCAAAATTAAAATTTAAATTGAAATAAAACAAAATATAGAACTTATTAAGAAAGAAGTCTTAGGAAGGTATCTGAATTATTTGTCCCGACAAGGACAATGAGCAAGCAGTTTGTATAGTCAGTTTAAAATCTGAACAGCAGAAATTTAAAGACATCTGCAGTATTTCTTAGGTTCCCTCTTTATTAGCTTGTCTCATGAATTTTTTCTTTTTATTCGAAAATATCAAAAGTGTTCAGGGGGGTCTTCATACAAATGACATGCATTAAATTTATTTATCCAGGATTGGGAAACAATTTAACAGCATTACCAAATAAGGAGAATTGATGAGTCTTCAAAAGTATTAGATTTGTATATTCATATATACTATACATAATGTGAAACTGCTTGTAAATTGCACTTGTACAATAAAATAATTGATGAATAGGTTTACCTGAGACAACATTAATTACCTGTGACAATCTTTGTTTATATTCCTGTATACATGTACATGTAGTCTAAAGATTTACCTGTGACAATATCACTCACCTTTGACAATCTTTGTTTATTGGGGTGTGTTCACGTTTCTCCCACTTTTGAATTTTTGGTATACAGGTAAGAAAAATAAAGTGGGAGAATAGTGAATAATATGTAAATAATGTCAAATCAAATTTACCTGTAATTAGACCTACAGTGAATCCAGTATTAATTTAAAGTTTCATAGTTTACATTTATAACTGTATACTAACAATTACCCTATATTCATTGTGAATTGAAAAATTGAATGCTGCATGGAAAAAGGAATAGCGAAGAAAATATTTTACGGATGATGTTATTTCTTAATTTTTTTAATGGATGTTGTATAATTTGTTTTTGTTATTTATTGTGGTATACATATAGTTTCCATAACGAGAACTAGTTGATTATGAAATTTCTCACATCGAGTTAAATAAATTATTCAAATGTTTGAAAGCGAGCTTTGAAACATCTGAAAATTTATTTTACGAGATGTGAGAAATTTCATACTTAACGTGATTAAGTTGTGGAAACTATTTCTCTAACGACTGGACGAAAAGCACCGAGGATTGTATTCCGAATGAATTTTGCGGGAAATGTCACGAAACTTGTTCTCCTCTCTAGAGAGGAGAATAAACGTTTCCACACCGTTCAGGATATGTGAAAACTGGATAGAAATTAGAGAAAAGTTTTTTCAGTCTCCTTCAACTTTAAGTATACACCTCCCAAGCATACATATCATTCTAAAGCACTTGTATCATACAAAGTAAAAATAATGGCTTAACATCTCAAACATAGCAATAAAAGAAATTACTTGTTTCATACAAAGCATATGTATATATTTATCAAGCACACATGTCATACTAAGCACTAATACCCTACAAAAGTCGAATTTTGATGTGTAGTAAGGATTTGTTTGGTCTGTGTAGCCCTGGACGATGAGTTGGCTTTGTACCAATCTGAGCTACGAGTGGACAGTCTGTTGTAGCTGCGGAACTGTAGTTTTATTGTCTTTGTGCTGATTTTTTTTTATAGTTACGGACCATAGTCCACTCTAAGTTAAAAAAATGTATAAAAAGGACCTATTATTATAATAGGGTTTCGGTTCCGCAGCCAAGTCTGCTGTTGATGTCACGTATTTCTTGGTCTGTGAAATGATTATTATTGTTTATATCGGCAACTTTCTAATTTAAGAAATTTCGCCCTTGAATAATACGTTTATATGTTTTACAATATCGAATTGCTGTTGATATTCTTACAAAGGATACACATATAACTGAAATGTGAGTCTTTTGCAATTTTAGACTATTTGATTTTAGTCATAGATAGCAACTGGACCCTAAATAACGTATTTACAGAGAGTTAGATAAAACTGTTATTTTTTAACATTAAATTTTAAAATTCTGATTTTAAGAAACTAAATTCACGGTAACTTCGGTATTTTGTTATTCATACACCTGCTTACTCATACGCCTGCAAATATATATATATAGTGACCACTAAGGATCACATCTATAGGCTCATATCTGGGTGTGTCTCCGTGGAAAAAAACCTATATTTTATGATAAAAATAACAAAAATAATGTTCATAATGAATAAGCATGTTACTTTAAACAACAAAATTCAAAATGACCGTTTTTCTGTCTGATAAAAATAGACTAATACATGCCTCAGACAGGTTTACTATAATGATCCAAGGTAACCAAGGTGATGTTAAATTACTTGTTTGAAATGTGCATCAACGGCAAGGCGAAATGAAAAACTGAAAATCATATAATTTTGAATATCCATTTACTATCTATTCGCCGATGGATTGGCAATCTTTTTTGAAAAGCTTCCGTTTTTTTTTCTTATCACCAACAGTATATAAACATTTAATCAGATATAATAATTTATGGTTATTAATTTAAAAAGAATCAATAAAAAGAACATAATTATATTAAAATTTTAAACTTTTATGATAATTCACAAATTTATTAGAAAAAAAAACATGCTGTAATTTTATAAAAAAAAATAATTTTAATTTTTACTTCATTTAGGTATGCTCTCTATATTTTTCAGTTATGGTGTACTTGTGCGTGAGAGAATTTCTCATATGGATATACTATTGCTACTTTCAAATTTTGGCATTTATTTTATAAATTTCGAAATGTAGTCCAGAAAACCTGTTTTAAGTGCCCACATCTCACTATTTTATAACGCCAAGTTTTCTTACATTCGACTTGATGAGTGCCCTGTGTTTGTCTATATGTTGTAGTTGTCCACTAGCTTAAGACACTAGTGCTTTTGTCGGGCAAAGGATGACAGTGATTGTAAGAGCACTTTACCAGTTTAATTGATGTTTGTTGAAAATCCCACAGCCATGACCAAGAAAGACATGGATGTAGCGTTGCTCGACAATTAGCAAAGAATTCCGCTTAAACCGGTGCTAGGGGCCGTCTTGAACTTACTATGAGGTATGAGCAAAGCTCATTGTTGAAGGCCTCATGGTGACTTCAAGATGAAGAACAACAATAAAAGTTGTTCCTTTGCTTGTTTTTTACCATGTATTTGTAGAGACTTTGTCTCATGTGCATTTACTCCATATCCTTTTATTCACCATTCACTATACTCTGCCAATATTAAACATTTTAATTGCTATAAAAACACCAAGCTCAGCTATTGTTTGACACAAGTGGGAGAAACGTGAATCAAAAAATTAGAAAGTGGGAGAAACGTGAACAAACCGTTTATTGGGGGTATTTTTAATGAATTTGTTCCTGTAGTCTAAATCTCAAAATTGATTGCAGAAAAATGTAAAATTTAACCTAAGCAAATTATTAATCCTTTATATTAAGTTAGGGGAAAAAATCATATTAAAAATAGTATATTATTTGTAAATAGTTTTATCCATGGATATAAAATGATAATGTTGACAATATAATTTTTCTGTAATTGTGAAGATAATTAAAATACATGCAGGTAAATGTATGATGAAATTGGACTTTAAATACATTGTAATTTACCAGGAAACACCATAAAATGCCCATACATCAATAATTACGGATAAAAATAAGTAGGAATGTACTTAATATATTGAAACATTTTTTGCAGCAATTGTGTTTTTAAAACATTTGGGAAAAAAGTTTCCTTGAAAAGTTTACAATCCGAGTGAATTTCTTCCATTGCATTTTTAATGTGTTTATTTTACTTTATTTATTTGATGCCTTATTAGTAATATATTATCCAGACCTTTTCATGGTTTTGTGACATGATTATTGAAAATAAAATGCTTTCATTTGTAACATAATTACTATTAGAGGGTGATTTTACACAATCGTAGAAATGGAACACAATTCTAGCAAAATAAGCCAAGAATACAGTTTAAAACAGTCAAGATGAATAAAATAAAATAGATAAAAAAAAGAAAATTTATCAAATAGCGAGAAATTTCCAATTTCTATACAAAATTAAGATATCGCAAACATGTCGAGAAATTTCTAGACAAAATTAAGAACATCGAGAACATGTCGAGAAATTTCAGACAAAATGTATAATGTTAAGAATGTCGAGAATTTTATTAAGAATTTTTCATGCTTATTCAGACTGTCGAGAATGTGTCGAGAAATTTTAAGACAAAATTAATACAATTAAGAATTTGTCGAGAAATTTCAGACATAATGGAGAATGTTAAGAAAGTCGAGAAATTTATGAAGAATTTTTCATACAAATTCAGACTATCGAGAATGTGTTGAGAAATTTTAAGACAAAATTAATACAATTAAGAATTTGTCTAGAAAAATTAAGCACAAAATCAGACATTAAAGAATGTCGAGTAATTTTTCAGACAAATTCAGTCAAAAATTGGTAAATTCAGACAATTTGACTTTTGAAGTGCATGCATGACCAAAAATGAAGTTTTTTGCCAATGGGGTCTAATGTTTAGCTATGTTCTCCATTAGCACCTATGTTTTCTGTCTGATCCTATTGAAATGCGTAATTTTTGAAGAGGACTTTCTATGCATTCAGTTAAATTTGCTTGAATAGTTTCAGAGAAGATAATGAAACGGGCTCCAATGTTAAACTATGTTCGGTGCTGGCGGTCATGTTTTTTATCAGAT
>MJUU01011394.1:847-15160 GCA_002080025.1 Modiolus philippinarum
GGCAAAAAAATCACAACACAAAGACTGGTTAATTGTTACAATGTGAATGAAGATCAGTGACCTCAAGTTTGCTGAGACAACTCACAAACAAATTTATTTCTCATTCTTGGTCATTAAAATCTAATCTCTTTTTACTCGTATACCTTGGAGCAGTACTAGAAGTTGATTTTCAATTGCTAGTTTACTATCATAACTAATGAATTTGCACAACCATGTCTGATGACCAAAAAATAAATCAAGGCATGAAAGAATCTTATTCTACGACCAATTCTGTGGTCCACATTTTATCACACATTCAGCAATTTCTGTCTCTACTTTTTAGCCGAGTTGCGACGAAGTCGAACTTGTTCTAGCTGAGTTGCGACGAAGTCGAACTTGTTAGCCGAGTTGGGACGAAGTCGAACTTGTTAGCCGAGTTGGGACGAAGTCGAACTTGTTAGCCGAATTGCGACGAAGTCAAACTTGTTAGCCGAGTTGCGACGAAGTCGAACTTGGCTTATAATTTGATGAATGGTGTCTGGGCGTCTGGGCGTCAGCTTTTGGTTTCCGCATGATATCTTGAGAACCACATGTCATATCTAAATGAAACTTTGCACAGACATGGGTTATGATTAGAGGAAGATTTCTATCGATTTTGAGGTTTGTGCGACAAAGGTCAAGGTCACAAATTCTAAAAATAGAACAAAAATTTGACTTATTCGTTTCCACACAATATCTCCAGAACCACATTACACATCCAAATGAAACTTGGCATAGACATGAGTTATGATTAGAGGAGGAACTCTATCGATTTTGAGGTCTGTGTAACAAAGGTCAAGGTCACAATTTCTAAAAATGTAACAAAAATTAAACATTTCAATAAAGCCTAAAATCACATGTTCGGTATTATTTGATAACAAAAATAGCTAAAAAATTTTTTATTGTTCATACAAAAGTAGTTTTTATACTGCTAGAACATGTAAATTCATTTTATAGTTCTAATTATGTTCACCAACACACTTTTTTTTGGTGTCAATAACTTACAAATTAGATAGAATGAAAAGATAGAATAAAAAAAGGGAGGTAATAAAACTAAGGGAGGTAATTAATTTAATATGAAGAAGTGTTCAATATTACTAAAAGTCGAACACATGGCTTGTAAAGTTTAATCCACAAAAAACTGAAACAATGACCATATCGCGGAAAAATGTTAAACCTGTGCATCCGCCGCTGACCATGAACGATCATCATCTTCAAGAAGTTGCATGTCACAAACATCTTGGTATTCATTTTGCAAATAATGGCTTATGGCATGACCACATTAATCATATAATAAAAAAGGCATATAATAGGGTTAATTTGTTACGAAGATTGAGATTTGTCTTAGATAGATTCACGTTAGAAAAAATGTATTTCTCTTTTGTGCGACCGATTCTTGAGTATGGTGATGTTGTGTGGGATAATCATACTCAAGTTTTGGTTGATAAAATTGAAAATGTTCAAGTAGAGGCCATGAGAATCATAACGGGAGGGACAAAACTAACATCAGTTCAAAAGCTCTATGATGAAACGGGATGGGATAAACTTTCTGATAGAAGAGAAACGCATAGATTGGTTTTATTATATAAAATTATAAATAAACTTACACCTTCATTTCTTTATAACTTGCTACCAAATACAGTTGCCTCCGTGCATGGCCATTTCATACGTCAAGCAAATAATATCTCGGAAATCCGAACAAAAACAAATTTTTACTCAAATTACTTTTTTCCTTTGTCAATTAGATTATGGAACAAACTTCCGAAAGAAGTGCGAGAAAGTAAATCTTTAAATATATTCAAAAATAAGTTAACTAGTAAACGTGAATGTCCGAGGTATTTTTACATAGGCACTAGAATGGGACAAATACTACACACCAGACTGCGTATGAACTGTAGTTCATTAAACGAACATTTATTCATGCGGAATTTGGTGGATTCTCCTAATTGTACATGTGGTCAAGTCGAGTCGTCATCTCATTTTTTGCTCTATTGCCCGAAATATTCTCGTTTACGAAATGAAACTATTAGTACAATTGATTGTCATGAACCCATAAACATAGACCTTTTATTATTTGGATCTGAGGGTTTAAATTTAGAAACAAACATAAATATTTTTCTTACAGTTCAAAAGTATATTTTAAAAAGTAAGAGGTTTATAAATACATAACTTGTATTTTTCTCTGCATTTCTTCTTTTCTCATGTTTCTGTATTTCTAAATGAATTTATGTATATGTGTTTATCAATATAACCTTTGTGTAGCAGTATATACTTAAGATGTCTGTCAGTTATAATTGGAGACAGATTAGTATAAGCTTTAATAAGCTTGTTTCTGAATCCAGTAGCTTATTTGTCTATATGTATATTTAAGGCCATTGTTTTTTTATTACTTGGTTTACGGATCCGCCGTCCCGATTTTTTTAGATTTGGAAAAAAAAATAAAATTTTGATTTTTCATATTTTTTATTTTCCATACTCCCGTTTTTCGAATAAAAACTAAAAAAATAATAATTAAGGGTTTAAAAATGTTGGTAGTTAATGTCTTTTTGCAATGTAAAGACTATAGCGATCAAAACGATCTTCTGGCAGCGGCAGCATGCACGGGACCGATATCCAAATTAGCATCCGTCGGTATCAATATTGAGCAATAACAATGATAAACAATAATTGATAATCGCCGGCTTCTGATATGTTGGTTCCACAACCGCTAGCTTTATTCATTAGAATATTTACGAGAAATGACAAAATTCAAGCAAAACTCGTGTTACTGTTCAAGGGAAACAGTAAACTTCCGGTTAATTGGTATGTCTGAATACTGCAAATTTCTCATGAACAACACATCGCACCACAAGGAACCAATACTTAACGGAGATTATATTTATGATACAAAAGTGATAAAATGGAATAAAAGCACAAAAATAAATTCTATTTTATAAGATATCAATTACTGTTGAGAAGTGAGATGGATTACTAGTGTAGTACAGTTATAGCTTTTTAGAGTTATCTTTCTTTAAATTCTGTGTTTTTAAAATTGACAAATAATTATTATATTTTTGTTTATTTTCATACTTTATCTAGTTAAAAAGTATATATTTTCATTAATTAGAATAATTTATAGAAACAATGGTCTTTGAATGCCTGTTTTTAGTTCTGTAAAGATAAAAAAAAGGTAGGAAGTTCTGTACTTCCAAGACTGTCCATTTGAAAAATGTTTTAAATCTACTACTGTAATGCAAATTGTTTGAAATCTGAATTTTGGAATTTGTTGAATAAAAGTGGTACTTAATTAGTATTTGACAAAGCCCAATGCTAAGCATAAGGGAAATACCACATCTGAATCACGAATCAGGCGACCTGGACAAGCCACACTTTGTGTCTGTCTGTCAGTCTATCACTATTGTCATGACTGGCGTAATGTCGTCTCCTGCCTAGCTTGTATGAATAAAAGAAAATGAGGGGATGGGACGACAGTCCTCTCATGTCTGAACAAAACATATATATTGACTAATAGAGATAAAATTCAAATTTCAGTTAACTTACTCGTAACATACATAGGGAAAATTGTAAATCAAAATTAAGAACAATTTTTCAGATAAAACTTATTCTGATATTTGATAAAGCAGCACTTTAAATAACATTCTTATTATAATCGATTATTAATCCATTCTGGATATACAATTTTTGGCTCTTGCTGCGGTATTCATTTTGAAATTTATTTATGGCTGTCCGATTATTTCCGATGATCGACTAATAATTTTTTTCCGATTGTTCAACACTGATAATACAAAAAAAAACCCAAAAATATCTTTCTGAAAAGTTTAACCACAAGAGTCAATTAGGATCATATAACAGCAGTGACTGGAAAGATCCTGATATTCATTTTCTTATATATCTAGATTAGTGTGGACATTCCAATAGCACTTTCACCCATGAAAGTGAAACAATTTAAATAGGGACAATTATCTGACTTACATATAGTATGGGTATTTCAAATTGAGGTTATATTCTAAAATAAATTTTCAACAAAATTTTCAGGTATCAGGATCATCTTGATTGCAATTGGAAAAGGGGAGAAATGGGAAGGGGCAGGAAATTTAGCCATCTATACGACACCCAGTCCGTTTGCTTTCCTTAGAAATATGTAGAAGGGGTTTTAATGCTGCACGGAGAGTGGCTTGTCCTTTCTCCACACCGATTGGCAACAATGGTTCGAGGTCAGGCTTTCCGTATTATGACATGACTACCCTGCAGAGGCAGGCCATTCCCCTCAGCCCCAACTGGTGACGCGCCCGGCAGCTCTGTAGCCGGAGCTCTTGCTGAAACAATCTGGATCCCGGAAAAATGAAGTTAAATAAAATGAATAGCTTTCATTTTTTGGCATTTATTTTATTAATTTCGAAATGTAATCCAGACCACCTGTTTTAAGTGCCCACATCTCACTATTTTACAACGCCAAGTTTTCTTACATTCGACTTGATGAGTGCCATGTGTTTGTCTATATGTTCTAATTGTCCACTAGCTTAAGACACTAGTGCTTTTGTCGGGCAAAGGATGACAGTGATGGTAAGAACACTTTGCCAGTTTAATTGATGTTTGTTGACAATCCCGCACCCATGACCAAGAAAGACATGGATGTAGCGTTGCTCGACAATTAACAAAATATTCCGCTTAAACAGGTGCTAGGGGCCGTCTTGAACCTCCTATGAGGTATGAGCAAAGCTCATTGTTGAAGGCCTCATGGTGACTTCAAGATGAAGAACAACAATAAAAGCGTTGTTCCTTTGCTTGTTTTTTACCATGTATTTGTAGAGACTTTGTCTCATGTGCATTTACTCCATATCCTTTTATTCGCCATTCACCATATCTAATTTATTGTATTTCCCGATTTGTTAAAGATTTTTATGAGATCTAAAATAACATAAACAATATTTTGTCAGATTTTGGTTTGAGAATTTCCTGGTCCTGTTACATATTTTGGACACCTCAATATCATATTTATCCTATAAGAACTAGTCTGTGAAATTTGCCTTGGCAGATCGATTCATCTATCTTTTAATACATTCTCCCGTGTAATAATTGCTCATATTAAATCTGTCATGTCTTGTTCACCATCAAAGCGTACCTTATGTTTTAAAATGAGCGGCCCGTACCTTAAATGAGTTAAGAACTCGTCCTTGGCTGCAAACATGTCAACTATAATCGCACGTGGTTTCCATAAATTGGTTTCATGAACGCTTGACACGCAATTATTGTTACCGCAAATGTCGTGCTTACAATTGATGCAAATCTGTTTAAGTCAGAACATAAATGACTCTGACGTTTCGGACCCGGAACGAAATATTAAAAAAAAATATAATTTTCGAAGCAATAAAATCTTGTCAGTCGGCTTTTGAGGGTCGGTCTGGGAACAGCAAACAAACAATATTTTAATTTAGGCCTGAATACGTTGTCCAGGTAGCTCAGTCGGTAACACAGAGGAAATTCAAATGTATCGTCTATTATATACCAAGGATCAAATCTCGACCAAAACTTTTTTCTTTATTGTTCTCTTTGTTAAATGTTTCTAAGTTATTTTTTTATGTTAATATTGGTATCTATATTTTTATGTATCCAAATGATATATTCTACACCGTAATTGTGCTACCGATTTGTCCGTTTGATTGTTTGAATACTATAAAAGATTTACCAAAGCTTTTCTAAATTTTACCATGGTACTGTTTGAGGGTTAGAGAAGTAACATGTACCATGGAATTTAATTGGTTTTGTCTAAGGGTTAGAAAATGGCATTAACCAATCCGCTACCAAACAGATCTTTCAAAACAATATATGCCTCACTGATAGTGTGACGGGTGTCGTTAGCGGGGCAGGACATGCTTACCCTTCCGGAGCACCTGATGTCACTCCCGGTTTTCATGGCAGTTCACACTATGAGTGCCTTAGTTTTTAATGTAATCCTTTTATTTCCGTGCATTGTGCAATAAACCTGGTTTAACCCACCATTTTATTTATAAAATGCCCGTTCCAAGTCGTGAATATGACGGCTTGCAAAAAATGTTCTGTGTCGGATTGTGTTCCCCTGATTCAGTCGAATGTTATACGGATTTTCCTTACTGGGTCTTCCTTTGATCGATTCTGACTTTTGTTGTCACTTTCATTTGTAGCTGTCTCACGTCCTTGTTTTGTCTTTGTTTTTATCTGTTACCGTATTTGCCCTGTCTTTGGATTTCAATTTTTGTAGTCATCGCTTCCCTTGTTCCTTCGGTATTCTACTGCCGTTGTTTTAAAAACACTGAAATAAACATGAGCACGTGAATATAATTTACTCACGCAGTCCAGTTTTGCAGTTATAACATCCTATTCATGTTTGTTAATATCGTGTTGATGCTTCAAAAGATTTAGTTCCTACCAAC
Organism: Modiolus philippinarum; assembly: GCA_002080025.1. Lineage (NCBI taxonomy): Eukaryota > Metazoa > Mollusca > Bivalvia > Mytilida > Modiolidae > Modiolus > Modiolus philippinarum. The sequence goes on from MJUU01011394.1 coordinate 7,276, forward strand.
ATTTACTACGGAAGCGGCGAGATCGTTGCTTCATCTTAAAATTATGATTATATGAATAATAACAGAACATTTGATATAAAGAAACGTTAATACAAGGCATTGAAATTGACTACTTAATTACTTTTATTTTGGCCTTAAGTACATTAATATAAACCACATATTATCATGCATGTACACTGTACATTTATGACTATTGACTAATTATAAGTGGCAATAGTCTTGGTCAGCAGAGAAATACCTTGGGATACTACAGGTAAATATAAACAATGTGACGCAACCGATAGGTTAAATATAGCTTCTCAGACATAAACGAAGACACATGCATTTAAATTATCTATGCTCGCTATAGGCGCCCTACCTCTTTATTTTCTTAAAATGGTATTGAAACAAAACTGACTTAAAAAAAAATCTTTATACTAGAAATAAATATATTATAGTGTATTATGAGGGATAATCAACACTTTTGAATGGATTGGTAGAAATAAATGTCTATAAATAAACCTGACAACAAAAGTGCGAAGCTATTAGGGGAGACAAGAAAGGAATATCCTTTAAACGTACGACCGTATCGAGAACACACAATTATATGCAAGCTGTCAGAGAAAGTATCTGATAGTGTATTCTGAGGAATAATCGACGGCTTTGAATCGACCAGTAGAAATGTATTTTATAAATTTAAAAGAAGATACATCAGTACATCAGAAATATATAAGAGTCACTTTTTTATTTACCTTTGTTCTATCAGGGTATTTTTTTACAGTATTTACACTATTTGCAATATTTATTTTAGTTTAGCAAAGTCATACAGACAAATCTGGCATGGCGCTAAATCTGTAGGGTCATTTAATATAATGGACTGTCCAACGCTTTCTTCTGGTCTTCTTTTCTTTTATTATTCTTCTCCAATTTCTTCTTGTTTGCTTCAAATATATCCTGTTTACCATGAAAAATTTCAGCTGATTCAAGCTAAAGAAATGCTCGCTATAGGCGCCCTACCTCTTTATTTTCTTAAAATAGTATTGATTGATTATTGTTGAACGTCTACTCAGCAATATTTCAGCTATATAGAGACGAGAACAAGTTTGTTAATAAATAATCACTTTGGGGTATGGAAAGGGCCATCGGACGGGAAATTCTGACTGCCACTGGAAAAGTAGGGTGAAATCGTCAAGGGCGGGGAATTTAGCCTTGTAGCCGATCACCTACGGACCACCCCAAAAAGAGCTTGCTACAAGGGTTCTTTAACGTGCAGGAAGCGTGGCATTTCTTCCAACACGTGGACCTGAGTTTACATCCCATCCGAAAGATGGGTTGTGTATTTATTAATCCCGCACAACCACGGAATGGGTCCTATTTCTATATCCCGGGACCCTCGGGGTCAGCCTCCGTTTAGGAGGGGTCACACCCCGCAAGCCGGAGATACTAGGTCCTATTTCTATATCCCGGGGTTCCGTCGGGGTCCTCTGTTAGGAAGACTCATACTCCAAGCTCAGAGGATGCTGCGGGCCTATTCATAAGCCGGGACCGCGCACGGCGGTAAAATAGTATTGAAACAAAACTGACTTGAAAAAAATTCTTTCTACTAGAAATGAATATATTATAGTGTATTATGAGGGATAATCGACACTTTTGAATGGATTGGTAGATTGATTGAATATTGTTTAACGTCTACTCAGCAATATTTCAGCATATCAAGACGAGAACAAGTTTGTTAATAAATAATCACGTTGGGGTATGGAAAGGGCGATGGGACGAATGGATTGGTAGAAATAAATGTCTATCAATAAACCTGACAACAAAGTGCGAAGCTATTAGGGGAAGACAAGAAAGGAATATCCTTTAAACGTACGACAGTATCGAGAACACACAACCAAACACAGAAAATTATATGCAAGCTGTCAGAGAAAGTATCTGATAGTGTATTCTGAGGAATAATCGACGCCTTTGAATCGACCAGTAGAAATGTATTTTATAAATCTAAAAGAAAAGAAGATAGATCAGTACATCAGAAATATATAAGAGACACTTTTTCTTATTTACCTTGGTTCCACCAGGGTATTTTTTACAGTATTTACAATATTTATTTTGGTTTAGCAAAGTCATACAGACAAATCTGGAATGGCGCTACATCTATAGGGTCATTTAGTATAATGGATTGTCCAACGCTTTCTTCTGGTCTTCTTTTCTTTTATTATTCTTCTCAAATTTCTTCTTGTTTGCTTCAAATAGATCCTGTTTACCATGAAAAATTTCAGCTGATTCAAGCTAAAGAAATGGTCGCTATAGGAGCCCTACCTCTTTATTTTCTTAAAATAGTATTGAAACAAACTGACTTGAAAAAATTCTTTATACTACAAATAAATATATTATAGTGTATTATGTGGGATAATCGACACTTTTGAATGGATTGGTAGATTGATTGATTGATTGAATATTGTTTAACGTCTACTCAGCAATATTTCAGCATATCAAGACGAGAACAAGTTTGTTAATAAATAATCACTTTGGGGTATGGAAAGGGCCATGGGACGAATGGATTGATAGAAATAAATGTCTATCAATAAACCTGACAACAAAGTGCTAAGCTATTAGGGGAAGACAAGAAAGGGATATCCTTTAAACGTACGACAGTATCGGGAACACACAACCAAACACAGAAAACTATATGCAAGCTGTCAGAGAAAGTATCTGATAGTGTATTCTGAGGAAAAATCGACGCCTTTGAATCGACCAGTAGAAATGTATTTTATAAATTTAAAAGAAGATACATCAGTACATCAGAAATATATAAGAGACACTTTTTCTTATTTACCTTGGTTCCATCAGGGTATTTTTTTACAGTATCTACACTATTTACAATATTTATTTTGGTTTAGCAAAGTCATACAGACAAATCTGGCATGGCGCTACATCTGTAGGGTCACTTAGTATAATGGATTGTCCAACGCTTTCTTCTGGTCTTCTTTTCTTTTATTATTCTTCTCAAATTTCTTCGTGTTTGCTTCAAATAGATCCTGTTTACCATGAAAAATTTCAGCTGATTCAAGCTGTTTCCCTGAATCGCTCGATTTCTCGTCTTCACGGAAAAATTACATCTTTTCGAATACTGTTGGAATTTGTTTCGACATATCCATCTTCTTGCTGCAGTTGACTCAATAATAAATAAACAGTCGATTATCTCTAAGAGGGATATTTCAAATACGATATGTTGAAAGTTCCCATTTCTAATTGGATTTTCATAATTCATGTAAATATATAAAGTGAAATAAAAAAAGACTATATACAATGGAGAATTCCATTACTGAAAACATCCACAAGATTTTTCTCAACAAAAAAGAAATGTATGCAATCACATCATGGAACAGAGTTTCATTTTTAGTCCTTCTGAGTCAGTCATTCCATATCGAATGTGTCATTCTCAACATAAAATGTTATTCTTTGCGAAACATATCCTTTGCGGTCAGAGGTGTTATTGTCAGTCAAGGCTGTCATTTTGAGTCGAAAAATCCTCAGTCTAAACAATCCCTTGCCACAAACTTATCTTCAGATTTATCGTTTGTGCTATCCTTTTCCTCAATTTATTCCCATCATCCACAAATTCTCAGATTAAATCCTCACTTACGTCTTAGCCTCAGACTTATCATTGGTGCTAACTTTATCCTTGGACTTATCCTCAGTCAATCCGTGGTATATAAGTGTAAGCTTTAAAAGCAAACAACCATTGGCGCTACAAAATATTATGCTGTGATGGGACTGATCGAGGGTTGGCCGGGAAATACCAGTGGCGGTAATTCCCACTGGTAATTACCGGGAATTACCGTCCTGGGAAATACTGCTTACTTTCAAAAAGTGGGAAATACTGGGAATTATGAAAAAAAATGACACAAATCAAGTCCTTTGGTAACAAAAATACTCTAACTATTTGTTTATTTCTATTTTTTTAAAATTTATATATCCTTTAAAAATGTGTTTGAAATACATTTAATTATTTTTCAATTAAAAAACAGGTCTATTTTTTCTCATGCTACTTTAAAATCTAGGTACTTATGAAAACATTCCTTTATGAATCAATTTGATGTCTTGAAAAATTAAACATACCCAAGCCCATCATTGACGAAAGAGACATACCATAACTAATCACTGTGATAGTGGGAGTGTCTTGAAAAGTGATGGGGATTAATTTTTACCTTGGAAAATTTTTTATTGGGGCAATAAAATTCAAGTTTTGTAAGGAATTTCCCATTGTACAGGAAAAAATCTAATTAAGCAGGTAGACTTCAAAGAAAATACAGGTAAAATGGGTAATAAAATCTAATCCTCCCCACTCTGTTTTATGGCTATTTAGGTCTATCACAGTGATAGTATGTCTGTAATTTTATGTCTAAAGGATTAAAATTTATGTCTTTCCAAGTGATTTGTTATGGTACGTCTCTTTCTGTACTGTATGTTGTTTTAGTAATTAACACTTTAACATTTGACAAATTTTTATTGTAAAATGAAATATTTATGACAAATACTAGTACCTTAATGAATTTTATTCTTATTTACAAAAACGTTAATAACAAAGTAAATGTATTTCAAGGTATTACCATGATTACAATGATTACCATTGAATGGAGGTGATGTTTAATACTGAAAATTAGAAGACTTTTGTTGCTTTATTATTTGGAATATGGTAGTGGGAGAAAGTGAAATTCCATTAAGACATATTTGATCTATTTTTTGCACTTTTAACTTCAATGTTTTGAAGTTACATTATTTGACAGTAAATTTCCCACTATTGTCCGGGAATTACCAGTATTTCCCGGGAATTCCCAGTATTTCCCACCGTCCTGGGAAATATCAGTATTTCCCGCTTGACTGATCAAGAACATGAACACAAAAAGATCAAAACTTCTTGTGAATGATATTCAACAAAAACACATACGCGATTAAAAGATTTTAACTAATCGGTACATACTTAGACCATGAAAGAAAATATATAAACACCATAAATACTAATAAATAACAAAATATCGAAGTTGCTGTCAATTTATTTTCTGCATATGCGCATTTCGACAACTTATGTCTCACCAGTACAGATCAAACCAAAAATATGTTAAAGCTGATAGAGAACAAATAACCAAAAGGATCTAAATAGAAAAACCAAAATTCAGCTAAGGACAGAGCTATGCTAAATATAAATGTACTATAACAGGAGTAAGAAGTGCAGAGATAAATAAAAATTATATTATGTAAAAAATAATCAAAATAGTTAATTCAGATTTGATGTACATGTTCAAGTATTAGGTTGAAGCGGGTAAATTCTTTTTTAGCTCACCTGGCATAAAAGGCCATGTAAGCTTTTGCCATCACTATGCCTCCGTCGTCCGTCCGTCAACAATTTCAAGCTCTTCTCCTCTGAAACCGCTAGGCCAAATGTTACCAAACTTGACTTGAATCATCATCGTGGTATGGCTTCTCTAAATTGTGTTCGATTAGTCGGCTGGTCAAACAACATGGCCGTCATTTTAAAAAATAGAACATAGGGGAAAATTGCAGTTTTTGGTTAATAATCGAAAACCGTTACAGATATAAAAAAAATCTGACTGGGTATAATGTTCAACATCAATTTTGCAGATAATCTGAAAACCCATCTCGGAGTTATAGCCCTTTTTCCGTAAAATTGAAGAAAAGCCATAACCCTTGTAGGAATTATTGCCCTTTTGAACCGATACTTCTTATATTGTCTCCAATATTAAACTCACTCACAAGTGGGTTCGTCCATTATTGTAACCTTTTTTTCCTATCAGAACATGTGTGTACATCTCAACCGCTATGTCATGTTTAGATATTTAGGCCTATAACAGATCTACATAAAACAAGAAAAGCAATGGACACATGAACAAAGAACTACAAAAATATTTTACCTAAAAAGTATTTGTTAAACATTATCAGTAACTTCGGTATTATGTCATTCTAAGGACAAATATTATTAGTACTTCTTACTTCTTTTGTGACAGCCTGTTGGATTATGGTTTTCCATATATTTGATTTTAATGCTGCTGATGAGAGATTACTCCTTGAAACACGTGCACAGTATAACGAAATTTACTGTTTCTATGCAACTTCTGTATTTATTTTATTTAATAATTAGTATTCCAGGAAAGACATATGTCGCCTGCGTACTATTGCAAAACATATTCTAAGTTCTGTCAAAACAAGAAGTGGGTAAACCAGACATCAGAAACTCTCTTACACATTTTCACCACACCGCTACCCCATGACATGACAGAAATTTTCAAGACGCGAAAAATACTCTAGTCAACAAGAAGTGGGCATGTGAAAGAACCCAAACTCAATTATAAAGTATAGGCCCCATACTGATATTCCATGCTGAATTGCAGATGGCTGGGATATGTTTCCCGAGAAAAAAGTGACAGAAAGACCCAGAAAATAATCGAAGTTCCGTCAAACAGGAAATGGGCATGTGACAGATATCAAACTCTGTTATACGATAATGGTCCCCATTCAGATACATGGTTCATGAGACAAACGTGACAGAAATTTTTGTGATGCCAACGCAAGACGACGTATAGTGATCTCTACATGTCGCCACTTCTTATATTGTCTCCAATATTAAACTCACTCACAAGTGGGTTCGTCCATTATTGTAACCTTTTTTTCCTATCAGAACATGTGTGTACATCTCAACCGCTATGTCATGTTTAGATATTTAGGCCTATAACAGATCTACATAAAACAAGAAAAGCAATGGACACATGAACAAAGAACTACANATTTTTTTTTTTTTTTAGCTAACTCGGAGATATTGTGTTTCAGGCTCAAGGTCCCGTTTTCATTTCAATGTTAAACGGGAATTTTATGAAAAACCCGTACTTTACAAGCCTGTCATCGATAAGATCTCGCCCTGAAATATGTGCGCATCTAATGCTATTTCTGTGTGAGGTCCTAACGTGATATCTAAGTCGGTGGGATTTATCAAGTACATAAAGGCTGTGCCATTTGACACTTGAACGATGCAAGTGTGTGCAATTAAACCAGTCTTGCCAAATGACTGTAATGGTTCCTATAAACAATATCACTAGGCTTTTGCCTTGATACAGAAATTTTGATAAGAGTTTCTGATTGTTTCGGTAAGGCTACAGCTGTTTTTGTTCTTGCTAACCCTGGTTTGTATTCTTGAAGAGTCATAGATGTAACGCAGTTAATTGCAGTTTTTACATTTAGTTCAATAGTGTATGTGGAAAAATTCACCTTTGCACCGTTGTTACTGAGAAAGTCAACACCGAGAATCATAGAGTGGTGCAGGTTGTCTAGCACGTGAATTTTATGGCTAAAACTTTTTTCGTTAATGGTGATGTCAAGTTGAATTTTTCCTAAGTACAGATGCTATTGTTTGTACTAATGATGGAGCTAAGGTATTGTGAGCATAACTTGTTTTTGCTAAATAGTTTGCTTACTACAGAAATGTTTGCTCGAGTATAAATCAAAGCATTCGTTTTGCGTCCGCCTACAAAAACAGTAGTTGTGCTACGGGTGAACGCGACTCCCGAAGCTGAACCTTAGTTTTTGTCACGCTTTTTTTTATACATACATTTTTAAAATGACCTATCTTTAATCAATAATGACATGACATAATCTTAGCAGGACACAAAGATCTTGACCTACAGGACTTACCACACCCCATACAACTTGTTGATTGCTGAGTGTTGTGCTGTGGTTGCTGTACTCGAGTCCTGGTGTTGATGGTGTTGTTCGGTTGCTATCCCGTATTCAGGGCTTGCACTGTTGCATCCATGCTGGCAGACAGAGCATTCATCATCCTCTTCTCCATGTCATAGAGATTTATTTTTCGTTACGACATCTTCTGGATGGTGGTGTG